>JAJJMA010216705.1:0-11113 GCA_023529015.1 Papaver nudicaule | reverse complement strand
TACATAATCATGGGTTATAGTATTTGGTTGGTAACTCTAATGCTGAGGCTGCAGGTAATGGCGTTGATCCGGAGGGTTAATGAAGGCTGGGAGGACATTCTGTGGAGTCACAGAAGATATATGGTGGTAGAAACATCGGGTGAGGCTAAGATTAGGGAAACATCCTATTGTAAAAGACATCTTAGGGGAAAGGTAGTTTTCTCTTTTGTGGCGCTGTGGGAATTTTTGTGAAAGGTGTTTCATGGCCCCATGAGCACGGAGCCACAAAAATAATTTTAATGGAAGGTGTTTCGAGGCTCCACGAATGCGGAGTCACAAAGATAATTTTGGTAGAAGGTATCTTGTAGCTCCACGATTGTAGAGCCACAAGAATATTTTATGGTGGGAGGTGGAGGTTACAGGAATATCTCGTGGTGAAAGGTATTCGAGAATTTGAAACTTGTGAAGGTCTAGTGAGACAAATACCTTTAATCCCCGTATTAAGATTCTTGCTCGTACACCGCTTGCTCCAGAGGCTTTAACTCCAATTTCGTAGTGGTGATTGCTCCTCATTGATAATTCGTGATGATGTGTCCTTCTAGCATGTTATGGTAGAATCTTAAGTGAACAGATACTGCGTAGGAAGTCTTTCTCATTATCCATCTATTGGCACGTCTTTTGAAGTCCTTGTGCTTGGAACACTCCACTATGTCATCTTTTTGAATCTGGGTTTCCACCGAAGGATGTTGGATACTCGTTGCTAGTGATAGCTGAGAGGAGCGCCATGACCATGATACTGCTAGCTTGATCGAAAGATGAAGACTCAGTGCCGCTGCTACAGGGAAGGTTCTGCAAAGATATGAATCCCGGTTACGTAGGTTCCTCAAAGGTTTCGGTAGGCGTGTACACGATCTTGTTGTTGAAGTAGTAAGCTTATGTCTGCTTCTTTGGAAAACTCTTGTAACAAGGAATCCCTGGCAGCTTTCAGGTTTCTGTAGAGGCGTTGGTAATGATGTCGGTGTTGATTGAGGTTCTTCCTTTTGGATCTTCCTTCCTTCAAAGGATCTGTAGTGGATAGTCCTCCGCTGCATGGATGTCTCTGCTCGAGTAGGTCCTTCCATGATAATGAAGCACTTTGGTAGAGACAGGGGCATGTCTGTTGTGTCTTATGTTTCCCTTGACGATATTTCATCATTGATCGGGTCGCGGTAGCCAGCACTCCTAACGGTGTTCAGTGCGGTGAAGAATGGTTGTGGTGAGGAGTCCCCAACCATGTTCTGTGATATCTTATCGACGTCTTTTGTTGGGTTCAACTTTCATCGTGCAAAAACATGTTATTCGCCGGCTTCCTTCAACATTCTCGTGTATTGGCCTTTCGGAGATGGTAAAGGCTCGAGTAAGCAGAGCATTTTCTTTAATTGTTGAGAATCATCGAATCGGGGTAATCCGGTTTTTCCACTCTTGTCCAGACATCTAACAGCTCTAGTACTTCTTCAAAGATAATGAGTCTGGGAATCCTGCATAGGCTTCGGTCCTCGTACTCCTCGTTGTTGCAGATCTGCATCTTGTGCTTGAGTCACGTTCTTGATCGGGACCCTTTGAGTTATATTGTGTTGATACCCTGTTATCAGGCTTGCTAACGCGTCTCCTGTTATCACAAGCTTCTTCAATCCTTAACTGCTTGGATCCTTCTCTAGCAAGACAGGGACGGTTGTCGTCGATCGTTTTGCAGCCTTATAGAGCTCTTAGCATGTTTGAGAGTGTCGTAAGAGAGTTCAGGAACCATCCCGTCGATACAAAATTTGAATTCTGCACTTGTTCCAGTGAGGAGTATCCCATGGGAGAGGGGTCTCCTGGATAGGAAGGTTGGTGTGGGCGAAGCAGAGATGCGCCTTCTCTTCTAGCCGCAGTGGTAACTTTGGGAGTCCCCACGTCCCGTCGTCATTCTCCTGGTGGTGACGATGGGGTTGTCCGCCTCTCTAGTATTCGTTAATAAATCCTTTGTCGTCAGGGGTACTACGGGCCCTTCGCTCTTAAGGGTTCATTACTCCGTAATAGTGCAAGTTCAGTTGTGACGCTGTGATTCGTGGCGCCATGGCTTGTGGCGTCGTGACTCAGGGCTCCGTAACTTGTGTCGTCATTACTCGTGGCGCCGTAGCCTGTGTTGTGATCCGCTTCGACCCATGCTGTCACCTGGAGTTTCCAAAGCGCATTTGAAGTCGTATGCTTTGGGTGTGTCACCTCCGTAGCTGGACTTTTCCTCTTACTCCCTTCGCTGATGGCACTCACGGAAGGTAAGTTGTTGTTGTACTGCTAGTTGATCAGGTTGATGTCACCGTTGGTATTACGAGCCTCTTCGCTTTTTAGAGGTTTGGCCCTCTCCAGTAGCGCTGGTGCAGTCGTGGAAGATCTTTTGCAGTTTCATGGAGGGTTCGATAGACAAGGATCATTTCGAGATCCACCAATTATAGTTCTGTTAGTCGAGATATTGGATCTTATTCTGGCAAGAAAAATACTCGTGGTAGAACGCCTTCATCATTTCGCTCCACGTACCAATGCTGGGCAAGGTTGTTGTAGGCTCTTCCAGCGTGGGGCTCCAGGAATTTTCTGAGCCTCATCACTTGGTGGTGTCGATGCTCCCCTCTTGGTGAGAGGGATCCTCTACACTTTATGTGAGCACGGTTGTTAGTGTTGGTGAACATGTAGCGTCGTCTCCTCCTCTGGGCTTTGGAGTAGTCTATCCAAATCGTCTTTTAGCGACGTACTTGTGTTGCGGCTCTTTTCGCGTCGAAACTCTGTTTGAGTAGGGATCATCTCATCATCACACTGAGGTTAGTACCAGCAGCAGCCCGGGGAGTTCCTTTGGCTTGTGAACCTGACGATGGCTTCGTAGTTAAGAGTTTTGGGACAAGCCAAGACCTCCATCTGGGTAGCGACAAATTGATTTGGTCTTCTGTAAGATCGTCTTGCTGCTTGGCTAATCCTCCGTGGTTAGTTTCTTTGGCACTTCCTTTTCCTTTAAGGTGGCATCCTTGATCCTGACCGAAGAAGAGGGGTTACTACGAGGCGTGCCAACCGAATCTGGATCTAGAGGAGTTGTTGGGACGATAGGGGTTACTGGAACAACAGGGTTTATAGAGGTAACGTCAGGGGTAGGCGTGACGATGGATGTGACAGGTTTGCTAAGACAGTAGGTGTTACAGGGAAGCATCGTGGTTGGTTTGGATGCTGTTAATCGGTCATTCAATTTCATTAAGGAGGAAAACTCCGGGGAAACTTACAAGAGTAACAACTTATATAGACTCTCCCTAACAGCCTAAAGAGAGCCTAAAGATGAAACCCTATACACAATCAGACTAGAAATTATACATTGAGTTCTACTATCTGAGAAAACCTAAAACTAACATAATTATACATAATTTGCGACATAAAACATTCTCTAGAGCTTGCCTCTTAGATCGAAATTCTTAGAAGGAGAGGACTTCGATTCTTCAGGTTTTTCAGTTGTAAGCGCAATTCTCTGAGATCTTCTAGTTGGAGCAAGATTATTGGACTCTTTCTTAGCCTTCTCAATTTGTTTCTTCACTATGTCTGCTTCAACTGTAGCTTGATCATGTATATCTTGAAAAGCTGTTCTCAATTCATCTTTCGATAATGAGACTTCTTCATTATGTACTGGGTCAACACAAGATAAAGGCTCTGGTTGTACAAATCCTTGTCTTTTCTAATGACCCTCCTTGCCAATTGCTCTTCGCATCTCCTTTGTGGCTTCCATTTCGATATTGTAAGCCATCAATGTTGACTCAAAATTGTTAAATAAATGCATATCAGCTTCAAGAATACCTCTGGAGTCTCTACCCTGTGATACCGCATCGTCGTCAGCAGCTGGTTGTAGTGACACCGGTTTCTCCATATCAAAAGGATCATCAATCAATATATCTTCTATCTCCTCTTCCGAAGAAGAGTCATCATCCTGTGATCTTGCAACAGTATCGGTCCTTGAAGCTGATGAAGGTCCGGCAACAACTAGAGCTTGTTCTATGATCACAGTGTTCTGTTGGTTCAGCAGTTCAACACGGCTTTGGTCGGAAACCGGCAGAACTTGCTTAGTTGAAACCCGATGAGAACTCGAGTCCAAAATATTTCCACCATGACTCGAGCTTGAAACTGTAGGTTCAGCAGTGGTAGTAGGATTACTAGAAGCCAAATCATTACCCTTACCCTGCTCTGTACTCGAGTTAGGTGTTAATGGTGGTTCATCACGAGTGCTGTGATTTTCTTGATGATCATGATCATCAAAAATTTGATCAAGAGCAATCATGGCGTTATAGTCTTCAAAAGCATCAGTAGTCTCGAGAGAAACTTCTGGGGAGTCTAATCTTGTGTGTACAGGTCTCTGATCACCTGAAATCCCTTTCTTTCGAAGTATATTATCCAATAAAGAATTCTCCGTCGCACGAAGAAGATCATCACGTTCTTGTTGAGATAGAAGCTCCAATCCTTCTTCTTGTGGCTTCTGAGTCTTGCTAGACCCTTCAAGAACAGTACCAGTAGGTTTCCAGGTTAGTCCTTTAGGTGGAACACCTTTCATTGATTCAACAGTAGAACTCTGTTTTTTAGGGTTCATCCCGATACTCTGTTTTGCAGTAGCAGAAACAAAGGTGCTCTGTTTTGCTGTAGCTGTAACAGAGTTGCTCTGTTTATGTGTTGTGGCTTGAGTTCTCTTCTTGACGACTTCACACTCATCTCTGTGATGCCCAACACAAGCACAATGCGTGCAATACTTTGCTGGTTCAGGGATCAATACCTGCTGCCAGAATTCGTTATCTCTTGCCCTGACGAAGATCTTCTCTTCAACATCTTTTGAAAAATCAATATCCACCAAAACTGATGCTGGATATCGGAAATCATACTCCAAGGTTTGTTTTGCAACCACAACAGGCGTACCCATTGCTTTTCCCATCGATAAAAGTATTTTTTCAGTCCAATACTTTAGCTTCAAACCTGGAAATTGAACCCACACCTTAGCATGAGTTATCTTAGCGTTATGAGGATCGAAATCATCATCGCAATCCTGTAGAAATAGCTTCTGTCGACCATGAGAGCCATGATCAACCTTCCAAGACCCACTGCTAATCTTCTTCTTGTGTTCTTCGCTGTTAATCCTGATTAGAAAATAGCCCTTGGACATCGCATACAATTGAATGTCTTCCTCACGTAACCCCCATTGATTCAATAGAGATTTCTTCACGTCCAAAAACTTCAATCCCCTGAAATCCAGCCTTCCAATCAAGCTGAACCTCCATATATCAATACCCTCATCACACAAATCCGTGATATCCAAGAACTTCTGTCCAGTTACCACCGATTGTGTTGAAGGCAAAGTTTCGATATCAATCACAGACGGTGGCTGGTTCTTGCTTAGTTTCACCACGTCTGACCATGTCTTCTTCGTCCCAATCCCTGTTTTGGGATTAGGTATAGCTGCTTGATCTTTTCCTGCCATACTAGATCATACTAGATGATCACGACAGCAAGAAAAAACTAGGTTTTGCCGAGAATACTAAACCCTAGCTTAGAGCTCCAGTTTTTTAGATTTTTAGAAAAAAAAGAATACGTGAAAAAGTTGCCCCCCCCATTGGTTTGGATGCTGGGACGGTGAATGTGGGTGGACTGGTAGGTGTTGCGCTGGAAGTCGCAGTACCTTCAGTTGAAGAGTTAGGATTTTTGTTGTTTGGCCCTGCCCTGAGTTCAACCATTTTTTTTTTTTTTTGAGGAAATCTTCTGAAACCAAGAGATTGATCTCCCACTGTGGTCGCCAAATGTATTTACCTGAAAAACATATGTACCGTCTCTGGGTACTTTGTATTGCTCAAGATCAAAATCAAACGAGACGAGCCTAAACCAAGTCAATGGCCGTTCACGTCTTGCTTCGGTCACAAAGTGGATGAGGTTGGTCTAGGGAGGGAAACAGTGAAAGAAACTTGAGATCAGGTTGAGAATATGTGTTTCTGGGTGTGAGAGTTCAAGATCTCTGTCGTGAGGGTAACTGGAGATCTCCAAGGCAAGAAGTGTGTTGAATTGCTCAGGTGTTTGCTCTGAGGCTCTGATATATTCAAGTGTTCTGATTGTTCTGCCTTGGAAGATAGAGGAAGCCTCTATTTATAGTGTTGAACTCACCCTGATCTCTCGACAGAGAGGGTGGAAGCCGTGGAAGAGTAAAGGAGTGGAGAGCGTGAGTTGTGCTCTGTAACTGCTAGAGTTGTGTAGAACGTGTCCACTCAGCACCACTTTCTCGTAACTGTCCATCATCTCTATCAGTTTCTTTCTAACTGTCGTAGACCGCCAGACCAATACCCCTAAAGTTATCCCCCCGTGTGATGTTTTGATATCTCGTGTAGTATGCAGATGTTGCGTAGTTGTATTGAGCTAAGCAGCGTTGCGTGGCTATGGCCATGATTTGGCCAAAGTGGGTGTGGCGCCATGGTCTAGTGGCCATGGACTTGATGGCATCGTGGATGCTGGCGCTATGAGCTTTGCGCCATGGCCTAGTGGCCATGGACTTGTTAGCGCTAAGGATGTTGGCGATGTGGCGCCATGGCCTAGTGGCCATGGCTTTGGTAGCGCCAAGGATGTGGCGCCACAACCTTATGGTCACGGTCTTGGCCTTTGGCCAAGTCAATTTTGTTATGCCATCTTTGATTATGACGTGCTTGTGTACTTGGGCTATGGCATTTTTAGGTCATGGCGCGCTTATCCATGGTATATTAGACCATTCTGTGTTTAGATTGTGGCCTGCCTAAGTGTGTTTAGGCTGGTGTATGCTTCTCAGAGAGCTCTGGACAGGCCTAGAGCCGCGATGCTTCTGAGGTTTTCATTGAGACTCGGATGTTGAGTCGTATTTTAAGAACCCAAGAGGGTACGTCTCTATCTTGACCGGGATTAGGCGAGGGCCTAAGGTCTTTAAATATTGAGGAGGAAACCCGAGAGGGTGCATCTCTATCAATTCTCTACCATTGTACCAGTGAGCGATTTAGTTCTGATGTCGAGGAATTCGAAGCGATGTCGACATGAAGTAAATTGGTGGTATTATGAGTTGGTGGGCTGTTTAGCGTTGTGTTATGATATTATTCTCTCCACCCGGGGAGTTATAAGAGAGAACTCAGAGAGCATATTCGGCTTGCAGAACAGGTTGTATTCTGAGCCATAGAGATGTGCCTGAGTAGGCAATCGCACTACGATATCATTCTCTCCACTCGGAAACTATAAGAGGGAACTCGTAGAGCTATAGAAACCTGTTTGAGTAGGCAATCGCCTCTTGGGAAGGCATAACCGAAGGAGATTTTACGATTTCATCCTTTCTCCATTTTTCACCATCTACAACTTGCTAAGCCATTGACATATCCTCCACATGGGTCAAGGTGAGTCTTCTCACTAGCTAAGGCTACTTTGGATAAATGCGGTTATCTGAGATTGGGTTGGATCTCTAGAAAGTTTATGGACATGTCATGTTCGAGAACTTACTTGAGCCCTGCTCAAGGTTTCTTAACTTTCAAGCAAAGTCTCCCTTGATGATCAATATAAATAGATGACCTTCTGCAAAGATACAACTAATCCTCTATACATTATTGTTTATCCTTGCATAAAGGTTGGTCGTCCTCTCGAAACCTATTTTCTTTAGCTTACGACTATTGAAAGACTTCACTTGAGGACCGTGGAGCACAGGTCGGATTTAATAATCCTGATCCTGTGTCTTGGGTCGATTGTATTGTTGCGGTCAATCAATCAATAAATACCAAGATTTTGATAGAAACTTCGTACGACTGCACTCGGTGTTATAAGTCCTAGAAGTTCCATAACGCAATTCACGAATTAGGTCTTGTATCAAGTTCATCACGCGTTACGAGGTAAAACTAGTTAGGCTAGATCAATAAGCCCTAACAAGTATATCGATTTCCATTAACCTTGACTTTAAGTTAAAAATAGATCACCTTTCGTATTATTTGTTGAAAGACAAATCAAGTACAACCAGGCGTCCTGTTAGAGGTAGGGTAGCGTTAGTATTCAAGAAGGACTGTGGAGCAACTCCTAGGCCTGTAAAAGATATAAGCTAAGGGAATCAAGTGCGTAGGTTCTTTCGGGAGCCAATAGACGTAGGAGCATAACGGTAGCTAAATTGCTTGGAGGTTTAATTCAGTATCAATTACATTCTAGTCTGAAGTCTGATAGTAGGCTAGCGTCTGTATTTGGTTGTGTGTGTTCAAATTTGGACTAGGTCCCGGGGGTTTTCTGCTGTTTGCGGTTTCCTCGTTAACAAAACTTTTGGTGTCTTGCTTTAGTTTTACCTTCTGCGTTATATTATCTCTGATCGATATAATTAAAGTATTGCAAGTTTGTTGGTTAAACCTTCGAGTGACTCCATCTTTTTGAGATCTACAACAACTCGTTCTTGTTAGGGATTCGGTTCTTGAATAACGAACTTGACTCAGGTTATTGCTTGAATATTGATTTGTGAGATCGTTCAAACAATCTAATCAACTAGGTTCACAAATTCAAAAGTTGGTGGTGTACTTGGTATCCCCTCATTTTCATGAATATTTTATAGGAGCAACCAAAGTTCAGATGCTTTTGATAAGTTCTTGATGACATGGCTAATAATCAGGCGCTTTACACATCTTCAAACAAATATGGGTAATGATCAACCTCTTGAGTACCTAGGTGGCCAAACTTCAACCGTTTCTTCTTGAACGGGTAATAATCAACCGTTTCTTCTCGTTTATATGAATATTTTTTTGATAGACTTTTTGAGTGAAAGGGTCTTATTCTCCACCCATAGTAGCACCAAATTTATGATCACGAGTTTATTGTTTTGAAAGAGTCGACTCTACCTATAGCCCTTGATTTCAGGAGAACATAACACTTTATCCAATCGCTGCACCCATTATAAACATTAGGCTTAGAGTAACTACAATCGTAGACTATAAGTTTGATTCGGTCGACTAAAAAGAACTCAAACGCAATGGATAGATCATAGTTATATTTGGTAACGAGTTTACTAAAATTTCGACCAATTAGTTATAGTGGGTGATAGTGGGGCGAACTCTGTGATTGCGTTTGTTAAAGGGCGGATATTAAACTAACGTTTCTCGATAAACGAAAATTAAGAAAACATGAGTGGTAGCAACGCAATCATAGAGTACGCTTGTAACAGGCGTAAATAATGTAGGCGTTAAGAGCAACGTTTTTTTTTTTTAAGTGCGCTCACCATCAGGCGCATACTTTTACCACCGCGCCATAGTTGTGGTGCCATCAAGCGCACACACTAAGGCTGGTTCCTAACTTCCTATGGAAAATTGAAAAGAGCCAAGTTTGCCATCCTAGGTGGACTAGCAAACCAAAAACACCACAATGGTAAACGACGACAATTCCATCGGTCGATGGAAAGGTCAACGAAGAAAAAAGAGTCGTTCTATGTTTTTTCATTGACCGACAATATTTTTGTCGTTGTCGATTTGAAAAACCATCGATTGATGGAATATCCATCGGCACCGACCATTTTTCCATCGACTATAAAAACAATAGTTTTTGCCATTTCTCACATCTCTTCTCTTCTTTTCTCTTATGTTCTTCATTCTTCGGTTTAAAGTTGTTCGCCGTATGGTAAAAGGAAAAAGAAAACAACCCGACGATGATGATACGCCCACCAGAGCCACGTGGATTCCAAATAAAAATTATGAGTGGAGTTACGTGAAAAAACTACCGGGTCCTGGTATTCTATCTGACCATATATTAACAAGGGTGGCAACAAGCAAGAAAAACAGTATTACTCTAAGAGGCGGTGCAAAGGATATAAAGAAGGTTTACAGTTAGCTTCCCCTCAAAGTTCAGCACAAGTAGATAAATATCGATTGCACCATTTTTATCAGGTAGAGGCACACAGTTCTAAAGTTCAAATATTTATGACAATTGTCGAACGGTATTGGAAGACTTCAATACATTCTTCTTCAGAGATTTTGAAGCCGGTAAGTTTTTTTTTATCTTCTCCAATTTAATTTATTTATAATGAATATTTATTACATTTTAATTGGGGCAAACGATTTGTATTTTATTACGTAAACTTTAATAATTAAATATTATTATGTATATAAGAATTACACCATTAGATTTGTACATGTTGACCGACATACTATACCACACAAATATACTTCCATACAACCAGGATAAGTGGTCATCCGAAGATAGATGGAAAGCGCGACTTCCTATATATGTTAACCAACACTTTAACTGGGGAAGATAAAAGTTTAGTTGGTGGTGGAATAAAGGTTTCAAATCTTAAGGCGTTTTTGGAAATATCACAAGGTATATGGTGAAGAGGTTGCACCGAACGAAGCTTATTATGGTGAGCTTGAAAGAATATTTATTTTATGGGTTTTAGGCCAATGTTTTTTTCCCCAGTGCTCTTGTTGGTTTTCTGGAGACTTTGGAAGACTTAAAGGCCGTTACTAAGTATGACTGAGGATCTTCAATCCTATCCAAGGTGCACAAGAACCTGGGACAATTCTCCTCCTCTGAAAAAAAAATTCGTAGCTTTAATGCTACCATCATATAATAGAGGTAAGAAAAACTCAATTGTTTTCCATCAAATGTTATTTTTGACCTGCAAAATATGGTAAGCCATGTTTTTTATTTATCTTCACAGCATTGGTGGTATGTTAATTTTGGTCTGGCCCGACTCACTTTGATATGCAATGATCTCATATATCCAGTTACGAGGATGCACCGAAATGATAACTGGCATTTAATTCAGCAAACAGATGGAAACGCTTCATCAATTGTAAATAGGTTGCAACAATCAATTAGAACGGTCGATAAGTTTAACAAACAAGCGTACGAAGCATGGCCCGGTTTCTATAGGATGAAGATGATGATCAGATGCAGAAAAAGAGCTTATTGTCCCGTAGCAAAAGAGCCCTTTTGGTACTATGGCGAGAGACACATGATACAGATAACATGTCAATTTGCAAAAGTGATAAACCCATTTCCAAACCTCTACAATTTCCAAAGCCGATTATTATCAGTTGTCACGTTATCCGAATTATAGGTGGGAGGATGCTTCAGAGGAACATAATCGGCT
>JAJJMA010216676.1:0-11927 GCA_023529015.1 Papaver nudicaule | reverse complement strand
GTTGAGGAGCTACCTCGGATAAATCCAGCATATATTCAATGGCATAATGAACAGATTTGTTATTACTTGTCTCACAACAACTTTTGACGAAGGAATCTGTAATGGAATCGTTGGCAAGTTGACTTCTAGGGAGATATGGCTATATCTGGAGAAGGAATTTCTTCAAAAATTTACAGCTAAGAAATCTCTTCTTCGTTGTCAACTTCATTCAATTAAGAGAGGTACAAACACAATTTTTGGTTATTTTACTGAAATCAAATTTCTTACAGATGCTCTAGCTGTTATAGGTCATAAGGTTGACGAATCAGATATTGTTATGTATGCTTTACTTGGTCTAGGACCAGAATACCGTGATTTTTTCATTGGAGCTAACAATCGAGACACTGATTACACTTTGAGTGAGCTGAAGAATCGTCTGTTACATCATGAACAATTTCTCAAAGATGAACTTCAAACTATGGATGCCAATATTACTACAAATAATTCTGCCTTTTACTCACGTAATCATCACAATTCTCACAATTCCCACAACCCTCAGGGCACCAATCACAATTATCACAATTCCACTGGTTCTTCTTCATTTTCGAATCACTTTCATCCTAATGCTTCTACCTCCAATTCTAAATCTACTGAGTCCAAGCCTAGGCCATTTGTTCAAACTAAAAATGTCTTCAGTCAAACTATGTGTCAAATCTGCAGAAAGGTTGGTCATACAGCCAATAGGTGTTTCTTTCGTTATGCACCAAATAAACCTATTGCTGGTGGAGGGAGTGAGTCTTCTTCTTCTGCAGGTTCTGTTACCAATTCTCTTCAACAGGCTTTTTCAGCTATATAAGCAAATTCTGTATCTCAAAGCTCAGGTGTCAATACTGCTTCAGTGTGGCTTCCTGACTCTGCTGCTACTAGTCATATGACTAAAGATCTTTCTCTCTTGAAAGATTCACCCTCTTACAGTGGCACTGATAGTGTGATGGTTGGTGATGGAACTCTTCTACCTATTGAAAAGACAGGAAACATAGTAGTTGATACAAATCATACTCAATTTCATTTGGATGATGTGTTGTATGTACCAAGTATTAAGCAGAATCTTCTTTCCATAGCTAAGTTTACCAGGGATAACAAGGTCTCTGTAGAATTTTTTGATTGGGGTTATGAGATTAAATGTGCTAAGACAAGAAGAATTCTTGCAGAAGGGAAAATTAAGAAACAACTTATATCCTATGGAATGTCTCACTTCCTTTGCCTTAACTGCTTCAACTGTCTCTTTGGACTTACATTCTCTCTGGCATAGAAGACTTGGCCATACATCAGACAAGATTCTCTCCAAGATAGCAGCACAATCTTCTATTAAAGTTGGTCCTGCTCCTTCCTGCTTGTGCACTGCCTGTCAGCAAGGTAAAAATCATAGGCTACCTTTTGCTAGATTTGAGAGACAGACTAATACTCCACTTGAGCTTATTCACTGTGACATATGGGGTCCAGCACCAGTGCCTACCTCTCTTGGTTTCAGGTATTATATTGTGTTTATTGATGATCATTCTAGATTCAACTGGATTTATCTTATGAAGCTTAGATCTGATAGCTTAGGGTGCTTCCAACATTTCAAGTTAAGTGCTGAAAATATACTTTGTCAAAATATCAAGTTCTTTCAAACTGATAATGCTCCTGAGCTCTCTAAGGGTCCATTCAAAGCTTTTTTAGACAGCTGTGGTATAGTTTACAAGATTTCTTGTCCTCATGTTCATGAGCAAAATGGAATGGCAGAAAGGAAGCATCGACATATTACAGAGATGGGTAATACCATGGCATTTCAGGCCTTTCTTCCTAAGCACTATTGGTATGATTCCTTTCTTACAACCACCTATACTATTAACAGACTTCCCTCTAAATTACTTCACTATAAGTCTCCCTATGAAGTTTTGTTCTCTACTTTACCTGATTACTCCTTTTTGAAAGTCTTTGGGTGCTGTTGTTATCCTAACTTACAACCCTATAGAACTGATAAACTCAGCCCTAAGTCCACCAAATGTGCTTTTCTGGGCTATAGCCCTGTTCATAAAGGGTATAAGTGCCTTGATTTAGTCACCAAAAAGATCTTCATTACCATTCATGTTAACTTTGATGAAAACAATTTTCCATTTAAGGATTTATCAGCTTCCTCCTCTTCTGGTTTTGGTGGTTCTCTTGCATCCACCACTTCTGTCAGGGATTCAAATAAATTTGTTACTCTCAGTGTTCCTATTGATAATATGCTCTCTATTGCACCTCAAGAGCCTGAAGTTGTTACTACCATTGAGATTGCTCCTGATGATGCTACTAATACTACTGCTCCTGGTGCTACTGAAGCTGCTCCACCAGCCTGCATTGTTGCCACTACTGCACCTAGGTCTATTATTGTTACCAGATCTCGGGTTGGCATCTTCAAACCTAAGCAGCTTCCCTCAGATTATGTTGCTTATTTTGGCACTTGCTGCTCTCTGTCAGATACTACTGGTCTTCAGATTTCTCTTGAAGAATAGTCAAGCTACATCCTGGCTAGCAGTCTTTGCTTGTGGGGGAGTGTGAGAACCTGTCTATGGCTAAGAGTGTCACATCAGTGTTAGAATAAGTGTGACTGTTATTTCCGTTTTCTGTTTTTTATCTCTGTCATGTTTGTTAGGCTGTTACGTTTTATTGTTGTCATTACTTTTGTGTGCTGTGTGTCATGCGTCAGTGAGTGTCAGGTGTGGTCGAGTCCCTTTATAGTCTGTGTCTGTGTTTTGTTTTCTTCTTTATCATTTCTCAAAAACTCTGATCAATAATACTCAAAATACCTTTAATTCTCAAAATCAACCTGCGTAAAATCTCACAGTTGGTGCTTTTATATGGCCAAATCTTGGTTGGTGCTTAAATATGGGGAAACTCACAATTGTTGCCACAAGCTCATGGTTGTTTTTTTCAGGTTACTTATATTGTCATTTCACTTTTTTTCGTAAGCATATTTGGTCTTGCTGAAGACTTGAAGTCTCACTTTGAGAGGTTAAAATTCACACTGAAGTAATCTGATATCATTTTAGTTTACGTTGAAATTGTTTTTCATGATGACAAAGCAGAGTTTGATGACTTGGGCATCGTTAATTTTAGTGATGAAAATGCAGTAATCATCACATTTGCTGCAGACGTGGGTACACAATCACGTTCTCCCCGCCATGGCCGAAGTCGTAGCAGAAGTTACAATTCTTTTTAGATTTTGGTAGCCTGTTTTTTCTACCATTTTCTTTTTCTTATTGTAACTTATGACTTATCGTAATTTGATTTAATTTGGCTCTTGCTGATTGTTACGATTGGGTGATGATAAGGAGAGCAAAGACGAAAAGATGTGTCTTTGTTTGTTATTACCTTCTAAATGCATTGGCAGGCAATCGGGTTCGTGAAAAGTAAAGGCTTACCTTCTAATTGATGTGTGTAGCCCGTGGATCCTCGACCAAGGCAATGGTGATGATGGGGAGGGATAACATGAGATGACAATTGATACATGAGAAAATTATTCTAATAACCCTAATAATATTAGGGTTTATTATAAAAACCTTGGGGTTTTTATAATAATATTGCAAATTACCCGGAAGACCCTGAAAAATAATATAACCGCAAGATTGCAGTTATACCCTCCCAAATAAATACTAATACACCCGTTACAGTTCATTTTATTCAGTTTTGATTTCAGTTTCATTTTCTCTGTCTCTCTCTCTCTCTCTCTCTACCGGCGAAAAACCTCCATTATCAACAAAAAAAAAACAAAAAAAACTCGCCATTAATCTTCGAAATCATCTTCAAGGATTTCTTTGTTTTCATTTTCTCAACCTGCTGCTGATTACAGTGAAGAAAGTTGATTACAGTGAACGAAAATTGATTTTTAGGGTTTGTTTTTCAAATTAGGGAGAAATCTGCCACAAACCAGATCAAGACAAACAAAAAAGTTGAATTCATGTAGAAGAAGAGAAGAATGACGATCTGAGCGAGAGTGATTTTGAAGAACGACAAGCAATAATCGTTCACGAAACCGATCTAGCAAAGGTACTGATTTATTTATTTTAATTTCTTCTTATTTGTACTGTTCATGTTCTCTTTACATCTAGATCTGATAATTAGTTTTTTTTTTTTGTGTTGAAGTGTTCATAATTTTCATGTTCTCCTCAGATCTAGATCTGATAATTTTTTTTTATTTTTGTAGTGTTTTGTAATTTTGTTCATAATGTTCATGATCTCTTCACATCCAGATCTAATAACTAGTATTTTTGGAGTTGTTCATATTGTCTTCACATCTGGATTTTGATATTTATTTTTTTTAGAAGTTGTTGATCATGTTCATGTTCTCTTCACATATAGATCTGATAAAATAGTTTTTTGAAGTTGTTCATATTGTCTTCACATTTGGATTTTTTTTTTTTTTTGTAATGTCTTATAATATTTGATTGTATGGTTTTAGGCTGTGCAGATCCCCTGCACATCTAGTTTTGTTCAGTTGTAGACTGTGCAGACCCCACTGCACATATAGTTTTATTCAGTTGTAGGTTGTGCAGATCCCCTGCACATATAGTTTGTTCAGTTGTAGACTGTGCAGACCCCACTGCACATCTAGTTTTGTTCAGTTGTAGACTGTGCGGACCTCCTGCACATATAGTATTGTTCAATTGTGTGTAATTTATTGATGTAAGACCTTTAACACAAATCAGATGTGGATATACTCTTCACATCTATTAGTTGTAGCTTAGAGTTCCAAAAAATTAGATGTGAATATAATCTTCACATCTATTAGTTGTAGTTTAGAGTTCCAAAAAATTAGGTGTGCATATAATCTTCACATATATTCTCCCTCTTTTGGTTTAGTGAATATCCCCTGCACAATTTTTTTGTTTTGTAGTGTTTGATTGTAGTGTGCTTGGGTAAGTATTGAAGGTGTGCAGATCCCCTGCACATCTAGTTTTGTTCAGTTGTAGACTGTGCAGACCTCCTGCACATCTAGTTTTGTTCAGTTGTGTGTAATTTATTGCTGTAAGACATTTAGCACAAATCAGATGTGCATATATTCTTGGTGATGTGTGGTTATAATTATAAGATTTTTAGTGAAGTAATTGATATTCATGTGCAGATCCCCTGCACATCTAGTTTTTGTTGAGTTGTAGACTGTGCAGACCCCCTGCACATCAAGTTTTGTTCAGTTGTGTGTAATTTATATACCCTGCAATATGTATCCTTGGTGATTGTACGTATGAGCTCCTGAAAAGATTGGAATTTTACTCAATTTTTCTTATATTTTCTTATGTAGATATGAGTACCTTGAAATATTGTCATGCTCAGAAGTGAAGATTCACACCGGAACTATACATTGACCACGCCGTAGTGAAAATGCTCAGAGATGGAATATGCTGCGAAGTCTTATTTCTCAAAGCAGGATAAGGAACATGGCTTCAGTCTGAGCTCGTTAACTGGAAGTCTGAAGAGCGTGAACATCATTTTGCATTGTGTTTTGTCATTCATTTGTATATAATGTTGTTGTTCATCTTTGATACTATTTGTAAACTTATTGTTCTATAGATAATTAACGATAAGAAAGATTGCAATTATTTTTATGAGTGTAACTATTATCTGCTCTTCTTCTTGCACTTGAATACATATGAAATGGGATCTGTACATTAAAAATTTTGTACGTAACATCATTTATTCACAACAATTTGACCAAAAAAACAAGCTTTCCACCAAAAACAAAATCCAAATAATCAGCACAATTGTGGCATTGTCGAAGCACAATTAAATCAAACTCTTTCTATCTCCTCTAGACATTGAAGAAGAACCATCAACAGAATTAGATGTGAATATATTCTTCACATCTATTAGTTGTAGCTTAGAGTTCCAAAATATTAGATGTGAATATAATCTTCACATCTATTAGTTGTAGCTTAGAGTTCCAAAAAATTAGATCTGAATATAATCTTCACATCTATTAGCTGTAGCTTAGAGTTCCAAAAAATTAGATTTGAATATATTCTTCACATCTCTTAGTTGTAGCTTAGAGTTCCAAAAAATTGGATGTGCATACTGTCTTCACATCTGTTAGCTGTAGCTCAGAGTTCCAAAAATTAGAGGTGCATACTGTCTTCACATCTGTTAGTTGTAGCTCAGAGTTCCAAAAAATTAGATGTGAATAAATCCACTTGTAAATTAAATGTGCATATTGTCTTCACATCTGTTAGCTGTAGCTTAGAGTTCCAGAATCATAGAAGAAGAACCATCAACATAATTTCTATGTCTAGGTCTCATGTTTTTCTCACCACCAAAAATTCCACTCTCATTTCCACCGCCATTACTATTATGATTCACACCTCCACCAATTCCATATTCCAAATTCATATTATAATTGTTACCACCGCCATCTTTAACTTTAGATCCAAATTTCTCAATATCCATAAAAGCACATAAAAAATCATCTTCTGATTCCATTGTCGAAACTAGTAGTGGTTGTATCAAATGGATCTGAAATTAGATCTAGGTCTTCAGGGATCAGGAAATTTACCTCATAATGTGTTCTTCTATGATTGAGAAATTGATATTACATCCAATTTTTGAACCGCAAATCAGAAATCAGATTCAAATGAATCTAGAAATGAATCAAAAAGTTCAAATTACGGATCCAAAATTGTCAATCTCCATCTAGGGAAGCAGAAATCAAAGGATAATGAGCGCCGAGCCATGAGTGAACACAATTCAGAATTGAAGAAAACCAAACTTGAACATCGATTCGAAAACAAAAAAACTTAAAATGATTGATTGCACTTGTAATCTTACCTTAAATAACGAGAAACGAGATTGATTGATAAAGATTTTTCCATTTTTGTTTAAGAGACAGGGAGAAACTTAAAAAGAAGATGCGAGGTTAATTTGGCCATTAAATTTTTTTAATTTGATGACATCAGGTTTCGAATTACTCGTTTGACCCTGTATATTATCCATTAAACCTTCCGGCTCAGTTGGGCTTGAAAAAAAAAAACGGTCCCCTCAAGCCCAGGGTCAAGAGAGTAAGGGAGAGTGAGGGGAGGGTTAAACACCAAATTTCCAGTTGATACATTATGGTGATTTGCTGATTTTTATTTTTAATTTTATTTGTGCTTTATCGTGATTCAAAATTTGCCTATCACATGTAGTGAATAATATGGAGATCAACGGTTTTCCGAAGACGATTACCTTACTAATCTTCTTTTTTTTTGTTTTGAAAATTGCCTTACTATTCTTCTACCAATACACTTGAAGAAAAATATGATTTCAAATTGTAGAATCTAATTTCTCATCGTAATAATTTATTTTAGAGCTAAATATAAATATGATTTTTTTTTTTTTGAATTTGAAAGGTTATATTAAAGTTGGACTGAAGTCCACTACCTACAAGCCCAGGTAGCTAGGCAAAAAAAATAAAGAAAATTCCCCCCCACCCCAATGCAGACGAGTTTCAAACTCAGGTCGTTGGTGTCATCACCCAACGACTTTACCACTGTACTACAGTGACATCTGCATATAAATATAAATTATAGTTCAAGATGAGGGTCACCCAAGTAATGAGAAGTCTTAATATTTTGTTAATTGTGTAGATGTAGTGGTTAATATATTCACCGAGATGGTTGTTGTTTTCTTTTTTCAGATCATTACTCAGTTCAGATCATTCCTCAGTGTAGAGAGAACGGGTCTGGACGGTGAGTTGTATTACAAACTTAAGCAAATGGGGAAAGCTCAAGCAATGTGATGTCAACAGGTGATCACTGTCCATGCAAATATGGTTGAAGGGGCATGGTAAGTTATTTCTTTTGATTTAAGGTGGGCTTGGAAGTAGCAGGAGTTTCGTAACTTCCGTTGCATTGTTCCATAGAAAGATGGTGCAGAAAGAATTCGATAAATTGGATGTGCCGTTGGTTATTGTTTTCCGTTTCAATTTTTATATAGGCTGATTTAGGGACCGGTGAAAATACTAGGGAGACCGGCAAATAAAACAAAATAGAGCTATTTCTAAGCTTTTTCCAAAACCCCTTATCCGACATATTTTCTTAAATACCAAAATATCCCTACTTAATTAGAATTAATGAATTCGATTAGTTTAACTAAACTAAGATTTGTGCTCTAATCTTTCAAATCACGTATTTTGTCTTTACAAACGATAAAGAAAATCTAGTTTAACTAAATTAGATTTTGTGATTCCAGAGCCTAGTTTCGGCTCAATTTTAACCCAGAATCCAGCCGAAAATTGAAATTTCGGTTGGGTTGTGTTCTTAATCCAACTGACAATTTTCGAATTTGGGGAAAATTGGATGTACAGTAAATTTTCATCCAGATGATAGTATCAAAATCCAGACGACAATTGTAATTTCGCCTTGTTTGTTTATCTATTCCCAGACGAAACTATCTCTGTAAAACAAAAGTTTTGTGGGAACCAATTGTCGGCTGGAAATTGTTGATATCGGCTGAGTTTTCGTCTGGAAGTACTGAATTAATCCAGACGAAAACAAAGTTCAACAAAATACCAATTTTTTTAATTTCGTCTGGATATTTCATACCAAACGCATCGGCTAGGTTTTTCAAAATTAAGTCTATTTTCGGCTGCATTGGCTGCGACACATTTGGTAACTTATTTTTCGTCTGGTTTGTTTGCATGCAATACAGACGACAATTGAATTTTCGTCTAGATTTTTAGGGTTTCACCCAGCCGAAAATCACTCTGAACTATCATTTTTAACCATTCAAAAGAGGAATCAAAGCATAAAAACTTAATCATAGACAAAATTAAACAACGAGAGGAAACGATGAAGAAGAAGATAAAGAGTTGAAAGAAATTGAAACTGAAATCAGTTTCTTTGTTTAGGTTTTTGTTATAGATTCAGGGGCATTTTGGTCTCATCCTTAATTTAAAAGGGTAACTTAGACTTTTCATATCATTTTGACACCCCTTATAACCCCCTCTAGGATAGGGATCCTAAATCCGGTCTCCTTAGTATTTTGACCGGTCCCTAAATCAGCGATTATTTTTATTATGTTGGTACGCACCTCACCAAAAAATACCATTTGCAAATTAAGTAGAAACACTAGCTTAGCTGAAATATGATGTAATCCGCCATTCTACTGATTACATCTATTTATTTCTTTGCATTTGACCCCTTGAACAAATCTTGATACACATAATCAGTTATATGCTGCTTGCATCTTCTTCATGCTCTGTCGATACTGTCAGCTCAAACTCAAAACATAATTCTGTTAAGAATTCTGTTAACTGCTTAGTTTTAATCGAAAGATAGTCTGTTATGGTATGTTAGTAACATTTAATGAATCCACTAGCATTTGGTGACTTTAATATAGTATTAATTAAATGTTGTTCGGCCTAAATTAACAAGCGGAGTGCACGTGCGTTGCACGTCGGCAAACCAAAAAAGAATCCATTTCAACTAAATCCATTTCAACCAATTCACTGCTCTCTGTAGCAAATATGAAACCTACATGTAGTCAAAAACCTTGTAACTTGTCAGGATCCTAAAACTTTCATATTAATTAAAACGAATTTGAACTAATGTCATTGTATGCTTACACAAACTTCACTCTACATAAGTTCATAAACACAAATAATACCAAGGAAAATTTCCGCTCTCTGTTACGTACCACCACAACTCAAGTTTCTTCTTACCGTAGATGGAAGTGTATTTATTTGTTATCCATACAATTCAAACTGTACAACTCACTCATATGCACCTTGTTTCTGGTTTACTTCTCAAGGGTTAAACAGCTCTTGCGCGCACATCTTTGCATCTCAGGGGTTAAACAGCTCTTGCGCGCACATTTTACAGCTGAAAGAGCCTAATTACTAAACCATGATGAAAATTCTAGCCACATCTCCTTGACTACACCAGCTCCTTAGAATTTCTGTATACATCACATTGAATTTACTCAATTCAGTATTTTCATGAAGTTTAGTGAAAGATGCATCAAAGTAAAAGTCGATCACAATTCTTTGTGGCCTATTCCATTCATCAACATCACCAATGACACATTACTACCCAACCGTAAGTTCCATCCAGCCAACCAATTGGGGTTCAGACAGACTACTAATCAATACATTGGTCAAATAAGCTAATATATTGCACACTGCCATAGATTAATGTTCTCATACATCAAACATAAAATTGTGTAAATCGGAACGAAAAGTGCCACACTTCCTTTTGGCATAAGTTTGTCTCTAAGGTTATTAACATTCAAAATTGCAGTTGATATACCATAAAAGCATCCTATTATACCATATGCAGAAATAAAAGTGGTACATGTTGTATTAATATAATATGGTGCCCTCTCTTAATTCCAAACCCATGGACCTGCCACACTTGTCATTTGATTCCATATTGGCTTAATTTTAGAGCATAACTATGTGGTGAATAGAAGATTCTGGAGAAGAAGTCGAACTTACCCATCGCCTGCATTATCGCCATAATCAAATGGTCTAATTCCACATTTCAGCCGCTGAATCATTATCACCTCTGCACAAAAAATATAGTTCTGTCCATTTCATACATTTCTGTTCATAAGACGTCCAAAAAAATCCCTAGAATTTCTCACTAAAGTAATTCTGTAATCTATATTGCTCATGCAATTCGTTAATACACGGCATTTGCCACATCATATCTTAACAGGGACTCAAAAAGATGCAAAGGAAAAATCATGAATTCCTTGCTTTCAATTAACGATGCATACTTTACAAAGCCTTTCCCTGTAATCTTTCTTCCTAAAGTAAACCATTACCATACTACACATGTCAATCCAAATCATTCAATCAGTATTCCAAAAAAAAAAAACTAATCTTTTTTGCCCTAATTCACAATAACTGAAATAACAATCGATAATTAGGATTTCTGAGTCACATACCTTATCGAAAACCCTAGATAGGAAGTTTCAGCTCGATTTCCCCAATCGAAGATGGTAATGTCGATTTCCCCCAAAAGATTAATGTTGGCGTTGAAGATGGTGGTTCAGATTTATTCCAATTGATGATGTATAGTTACAAAATTTTCATCTTCTGTATCCTAATGGAGGGTTTCTCAATCGAGAGCGATGAGAGAAAAACGAAAATGAGGGAAAAAATAATGAACCAAAAGGGAGGAGGTAACTTACATAGATCCGAACGCCAACCCTCCATAAATCCTTTTTACATATGTACCCTTTATTTCCTTTTGTTATTACGAAAAAGGTAGCGAAAATGAAATTACCAGGAGGGGTAACTTAGTCCGTTCATGTCAAACGTGTGAAAGTGTGACGGAATTTTTTTCGGGATTCCTTTAAATCCGACCGTTGGGATTTAATTTTAGAAGATCTGATGGCTACGAACACCTAAGTTTTGACATAGTCTTGCTTGCATTAAAAAGGGGGAAGATTCGTAATTAATCAAGAAAAAGATTCTGAATGACTCTTTGTTTGTCAGTTGTGCTGAAATGGTACGTGTATTTGCAGCATATAGTGAAGGAAAATTGCAACATTGTCTTCCAAAGTTTTTCTGAAAATTTTTGAACCAACTGAAATCCACATGTTCACCTTTTAAATCATGATAATCCAAGCGTGTTTTGGAGTTCATGGACTATTATGATGGATTTTGTTAGGGCATTGTCCGGTCAAACCCACTAGCGTTGGTATGTCAAGCTAGTTGTCAGTTTTAGATGTCAAAATTCAATTCTTGATTTAGCCTACTAGAGTTTAGATTTCGGAAATGGGATATAGACAGAGTAGTAGAGACCTTGAAGACGAAGACTGTGAAGACAAAGAAGACATCAATTATTCTTCATCGACAAAAGGTTAGTAGGAGTTATGACTTTATGGATATTCTTCTATTTCTACTTTCTCTATTCTTTCGAAATATAGTCGACTACTTTAGTAGT
>JAJJMA010216675.1:1701-12354 GCA_023529015.1 Papaver nudicaule | reverse complement strand
AATAAAGAACAACTGACAAAGACTAACTTGGACAAGAACAATTGAATGTTATCCAGTTTTGCTTTGTTGATAATCTCTTTTCCTTAGCCAATTTTGGAAAGAGAGTTATATGATTATGAGTTTGAGAAAACCCTAAAAATCATATAATCAAAAGTTTCTTTACATCACTACCGAGGTAGTGGAAAAAGCATAACTTTGGTAAATAGACATAGCTTTACGTCACTACCGAAGCAATGGAAAAAGCTTATGTTTTGCAATAAGATTGAGGTAAACAAATCAAGTATTGCAAACATTATTAATAACATCTAAAAAGAACTTTTATTAATGAAATAAAGTAGTACATGCTTGAAAAACTCTAAAAAGCATGAAAGGCAAACTACTAAACAGATTTAGTTTATATTCCTTAGGCAAAAGTAAGAACAAGTTCTCACAAGGAATCCACTAATCTGATGGAGAGAACAGACTTATTGCTTGAGTTAACCAATGTGCCAAGTTGTTCTTCAATGGTTCCAACTCTTTCAATTAGATCATGGAGGCTAGTGTTCACATGATTTGCAAGAGTACCCATCTCACCAGTTAAGTTCTTGAGTTATTCAAGTACTTCATCCACCTTTTTACCAAGATGAATTTCCTTTCCTTCTGTAGTTACAAGATCCTGTACAGAAGAAGAACTGGCTTCATCATCAGATGATTCTATGCGAATCTTCTTATTTGGAAAGATGATTGTCCAGGTTTCTTCCCTTTTTCCTCCAGAGTCTGTCATCTTGATGTAATATCTTTAACCTCAATTCAGATATTTAAAGGATTGGACAAGAGTTTTTCATGAGATAAAATCTCACCTTTAAGATAAACATCAAACAGGACTCTGGAGTCGCAGAAATTTTCCCGACCGGTTCGGGAACCGAAAGTCAATCTGACAGAGTTTCTGTCTGATATCTCCTTTGCAGTCTCCCTAAATCCTTAGGCAGTGTCTCTGTTGTTATCAGGATTAACTTAACAACAGAACTGCTCTTAGGATTTTAGTGAGAAGAGGATACTGAAGTCCTTGGTGACAAGGATATCAGTTTCTTTCTTTTCCTGCTATTTTTCAAGGTGTTATCAATGGTACTTGATTCTACACCTCTACTTCTTGATTTTCCTCCTGCATCACATTTAGAGTGATAGGAGTTTTGATATGGGCTCTTACTAGCTCTTTGATTCAAAGGATAGTAAGGACCAGTTTCCTTCTTTCCTTTTTCAACCCATACCTGCACCGGTCTTTTGAAAGAATCTCTTCTTTCAAGTTGTTGTTCAACCCTTTTTCCATGAGTTTTATCAGGATGACCTTTACCTGATTTTCTCTCACGGTCACATTCTTTAAAGCTGGACGAATGTGCTTTATGAGTATTTCTATCACATTTCTGTGGAGAGTTACTTCTTCCTGGCTTTAACTTCTTAGAAGTATCAGACTTAGATTTTGTCTGAGAAGATTTCTTCTTTTCCAGGTTGGGTTTCTTGATCTTAAGACACTGTGTGTTAATGCCTTGGCTCAATTTTTTGAGAAAATCTGAATCCCGTTTTTTATCTCCTTCCAACAATTGCACTCTACGAAGTGTCGAAGAAAGTTTTCTACTGAGTTCTTCCTTTTCTTGTTCAAGAATTCGACATTTTTCTTCAAGTAACTTGGTAACTAAATACCTTTTGTTTGTCAGAGACGAAGAACTCATTACAGAATTCTCATCATCAGGACTGGGTGGGGACCTTTCCTGATGTACAGCAAAGAGAGTCATGTTTTTAGCATTCTCTTTTACGGGAGTTTGCTTTTGTGTAGCATCAAAAGCTTTGACCTTTCCACAATAGACTTTATTTGGACATTCGGGAGACATGTGACCGAATCCAAGACATTTGAAACATTGTGGTTCATTGTCATTATCCCAATCTTTGCCTTTTGTCTTGGGTAGGTTATTCCTTTTCCTACCTCTCAGAACTTTTCTCACCCGTTGAAGGAATAATGATAACTCATTATCTTCATCATCTGTCTCGTGAGATAAGTCTGTTTCCATAGCTTTTAGGCCTACTGTATTCTGTTGACCAGATTGTTTCTCATGATCAAAGATTTTCAGTTTGGCAACAAGGTCACTTCTTGTTATATCTAAGCCATGTTTTTCTTGGATGGCATGCTTTTTGGATTCATACCTTGATGGTAACGACCTCAGAATTTTACTCACAATGTCCCTTTCCGGAATAGTTTTACCATATGTGTGACAGGCATTGACTATTTCAGACAATTTGTGATTAAAATCTTCAAAGGTATCATCCTCAAGCATTCGAAGGTTTTCCCAGTCGGACATCAGATTTTGAAGTCTAGCTTGTTTCTCTGCTGTATTACCTTCGAATACATTCCTTAATCTTTTCCAAGCCTCGTGGGAGGTTTCACATGTAGCTATGTGATGGAATAGATCAGGTGTAACTGCATGAATGATAGCACCCATCATAGTTTTGCTTAGCGGCGATTGTTTCTACTTCATCATAAAACGCTATGTCTTTATGAACAGTTTGACCATCAACTACAACAGTAGGAGGTACGTATTCCTTCATGACATAAACCCAAGTTTTGAAGTCTCGGACTTGCAAAAACGAAGTCATTGCAGTCTTCCACCATAGGTAGTTTGTGCCATCGAACTTTGGTGGTACGTTACAAGCTCTTACGCTTTGGTCCATGACTCACAAGCCTAGTTAAACACAGACAGTTACGTCTTTAGTGTGTTAACCTGCTCTGATACCAACTGAAAAAGAAGGGGTACCGAAATACTACCAACTTTTCGTTTTGGCTTGTGAGTCTTATGGTAAAAGTCTGGACGATCTCAAAAATCAATATCCAAACCTCTAACTGGAGTAATCTCGACAGTTAGGTAATAACGTACTACTTGGTGCTTTAATTATAAATCAGAGTTATAATGCGGAAAGTAAAAGCACACAAGACACCAAACGTTTTTTAACGAGGAAACTGCCTTGCAGAAAAACCTCGGGACCTCGTCCAGTTTTGAACACCGCCCAGTACAAACTGACTACAAACACTAGCCTACTATAAGACTTCGGTCTGGGATGTAGCAGAGACCAACTCAAGCCCTCCAAGCGAATTGGCTACTGTCGCCTTCCTTACGTCTCTGGATCCCCCACAGATCGTCACGCACTTGATTCCCCTAGGTGACGTCCGTTACAGGCCTAGGAGTTGCTTTGACCGATGCCAAAGGCTTTTGTCAGCAATACTGGGTTTTAAACCAAAACTGTTGACTTATGGTGTAAATGTCCTCTATCAGTTTACCATAAACAAGATGACTTCCTTCGGATTGCTAGATCCAGGTCATACGGAAATCTACTTCACAAATCGGGGCTGACACGCAAACCAAGTAAGCAATGCCCAATTTGTATCTACCTCAGTTATAAACGAAGAACCACTTAAGGAACTTATATAACTGGAGCCAACTAGGTCTTACAATACCGAGTGCAGCCGTGCGTTGCTACCTTTCCAACCTTTACGTAACTTAACTAGTTCTTGAATAGCCGTATATCAGAAGAGACGGACTTTAGAATAGACAAGAACTAAGATAGGTTACTGAGGTTACAGGTTAATCTGATCAACCACAAAGGGATCAATCTACCTGTGCTTCCCAACTCTCTAAGGAAGTCTTTATAGTCGTAGGGAGTTCCCAGAGGAGCTGCAACCTATAGAGGATGACTATACCACAACAAGCTTTCACCGAAGTGAAAAGAGTTTACGTTACCTTCCCTAAGGACCTTCACGTATGCTTGATGCTTGCGGTATTTGTCCGTAGACACCTCTATTTATAGCACTCAATAAGATAGGTTGCTTTGGAATTAAGCAATCAATTACTTGTCCCACAAGTTAAGGAAACCCTAAACTTGCCAACCAAGTAATACAGATTAATCTCAATTGAAATTCCTTTTTAGATTTATCTGCCAAGTGTTTTGTTGGCTCTAAAACACTTCAAGATAGGAATCCAACAGACCAGAGATAATCTTATCTTATTGACTCATTGAGGATCGTTAGATGGAACACAAAAGGTATTTATGTTTCACACAAGTCCATCTAAGAGATAAAGGAGTTGGAATTTGACTCAGAGTGAAATTCTAAAAGAATAACACGTAATTTGACTTACCAGGAACTCTTCCGTGTCAGGTTCACGTACTGGTACGTGAACAAATGGAACACAGAAGTTTTACAGCTCCAGGTACGCAAACCGGTTCGGGTACCGTCGGCGGTCAAATTAGGTCAAATTCAGAATCCGCTGGAAGGACTGGGCTGAGCCAGAACTTAGACATGAGAATGTCCTCAGCTGTGATCCACAGGCTCTTTGCTCAAGAGTACTCCTTAGATTCATCCATATCCAACATAACAGTTTGCAAGCAAACCATTGTAATGGACACATGGCGTCGAATCTATCTCATATGTTCTTGATTCACAGTATTCGTGGGATCAAACACTGGTCATGACATAAAGCCATGTTACACAAGAACACGATCTCAATCGCTACATTACTACTAAAGTAGTCGACTATATTTCGAAAGAATAGAGAAAGTAGAAATAGAAGAATATCCATAAAGTCATAACTCCTACTAACCTTTTGTCGATGAAGAATAATTGATGTCTTCTTTGTCTTCACAGTCTTCGTCTTCAAGGTCTCTACTACTCCGTCTATATCCCATTTCCGAAATCTAAACTCTAGTAGGCTAAATCAAGAATTGAATTTTGACACCTAAAACTGACAACTAGCTTGACATACCAACGCTAGTGGGTTTGACCGGACAATGCCCTAACAGACCCATAAACTATCAGATTGATGGAAGACTCTCCAAGCTAATTTAGTTAAGAGGGCATGATTCAAAGCTTCAAGTTCTCTAAAATCTAAGCCACCAGCATCTTTGGATTTGCATAATTCTTACCAGGAACATAAACACAGACCTCTATTTGAGTTGTAACCCCACCAAAATTTCCGTTCAATTGATTATAATGCCATTATAAGATTCTTAGGAAGTTTGAATGAGCTCATTTGATAAAGTGGGACTGCATTGAGTATTGTTTTAACCATTGTTGTTCTTCCAGCAGGGCATAAAGATTTGGACTGCCAATTTGCCATTCTTCTTTCAAAAGCTGATTTGATATCAGCAAAAGCTTCCACTTTAGATCTTCCAAGTAACAGAGGTGAGCCAAGGTATTTTTCTTTCTTATCCATCAACTTAACTCCCAAAACATCTCTTAAGCCTTCACAAGTGGTACACTACTGCTGAAGAATATTGCAGATTTCTCAAATTTATTGAACCCTTTAATGGTTGATAGCAGGGGCATCTCTGGAAACAGAGAACCCTTTAATGGTTGCATTGTTATGGGCTTCTGTCAATGTTCTTGACAAGAATTCCATTGCAAGAATAAAAAGATAAAGGGAAAGAGGATCCCCTTGTCTTATACCTCTTGCGGGATTAAACACATCGCATGGTGAGCCATTGAGTAGAATTGAAAGAGAAGTTGTACTTATACCCTGATGAAGTAGTTGGCACCAATCCTCTGAAAAACCAAAGCTGCGGAGAACTTTCATTAAGAAGGGCCACTCCAACATGTCAAATGCCTTTGACATGTCCAACTTAAGTGCACACCATCCTTCATCTGTATATTTTTTCTTTATAGAGTGTATCATTTCTTGAGCAATGATAGTACTATCATTGATAAGTCTACCTGAAACATAGGCTGCCTGGAAAGGAGAAACAATCTTGTCCATTAGGGGCTTCATTCTGCTTATAAGGATTTTTGATATCAACTTGTAAGTAGTATTGCAAAGACCAATAGGTCTATAATCTACTGGGACAACTGATTTTTATTTATTTATTTATTTGGTATTAAGGATATGAAAGTTCTATTGATGTTTTTGTGAATAAACTTAGAACTGAAGAATTGCTTGACCATAGCACACACCTCATCTTTAACTGTGCTCCATTGAGTTTTATAAAATCCAGCTGAAAACCCTTCTGGTCCAGGGGCAGACCAGTTTTCCATATTCTTCAACACTTATATATCTCTTCATCACTAGGAATTCTTATTAACATTGCATTTTCTTCATCTGTGATAATCTTAGGAAGGATTGAGTAGTATGAATCTTGAATGACTGGATTTGAAGTAGAACTGATATCCTTAAAATGAGATGTAAGAAGAGAATCCAAACTTGCTCTTGAATTCACCCAGTTACCGTTTCTATCTTGTTCCTTGATTTTTTTCCTGTCGGCAACAATATGGAAAAACTTAGAGTTGTTACTGTATTCCTTTACTGGTTTATTTTTTGTTTTCTTATTTAAGGTGGTTCAAAAACTTTGATCCGTGTCTCTTTGACCACTGTATCTTTCTCTGTTGATCAAGAAAAAAAACACACACACACACACATGAAAGTTTCACAATTTCTACTAAAATTCTACGAATTCATTATTGAATGTAATTTTGTAAAAAAAAAAAAATTGTGATTATGGAAAATTGTTATCACAAATACAAAGGTAATAAAAGAAAAAGTAAAAAAATAGAGATATATTGCTATATTTTCATCTTTATGTAAAATTCTACAGTGTTAGATTGTTTGTTTTTATTACTTTTTTTACCGGACTATTGGAAAAAGTTAATGGAAATGATGTACTTAAGAAAATACCTCCACCCGAAATGAGAGTAATAAGTCTATATTCTTGTTGCCACATTTTTTGGGTCAATGTTTGGCAGGAGTATCATGTAATTTAGTAACGGTTTCTTCTTTTCTCTTCTCCTCGTCTCCTTTGCCCTTCGTCGAAGGATAAAGCTAAAAGAATTTTTAAGTAATAATAACATACTAATATCAATCTTAAACTAATGAGCTAATTTTGTCAACCACTGTGGAGTGTGGTCCTAATCAAATGTAAACAATGGGATTTTTAAATCTTGATCGATTCTTCCCACAGTTGTGGTCCTTGAATGTTACTAACGCCCGTACATAGGTTGTCGTAGCACGATATACTAATTTTATGAAGAAAATAATAGAAATTGTGCAATAGTCACCTGAGAAAAACATCATTTTTGTACTTAATAGAAAATGGCTTTGAGAAAATAATAGAAATGTAACAATCGATGCCTGCCTGTTAAAGATTCTTGAACAGACATTCTCCGACTAAAACAATAGGTTATTTTGATCAATCTTCTCTCATTTCCCCAAATTCAAACAGATTTTGACAATGTAATATGGTAGCAACTTGGTTTATTTTTTTTATTTTTTTATATATTTTTTTGGTCACATAACATGGGGTACACGTAAATTGCTTAAACTGATTCATTGTTGGATTAAAGCGATGTTAGAGGTTAATTTTGATTGAATCGCTCGAGCATTTATTAGGCACAGCTAAATGGATTTAAGAGTAATGCATATGATAGAATCCCAAACTTTATGTCCAATTACAAGGTGTTCAAAAGTGTAAAGCAACATAGCCAACATAGCTTGTTAAGTTGTTATTTTTGTCACCAAAAGCAATTACACACACAAATATGTGGATCCTTGCTAGTTTTGATATGGTGAGTCCTAGCCCATCCTATTTATGTGTCTGGTCGGTTTTGGGGGGTTTTTATTTCGATTCTTTTGGGAACACTGTTATTTTTATTTTTTTTTTATCATCAAAGAAGGAATTCATTGATAAAAACAGGAGCGCACAAAATAACTTGTACCACTCTACAAAGTACAGCAAAGTCAACTAGAATAAAGTACTAGAAAGCTTGAAAAACAAAACAGTAGAAGTACATGAAGAGCAAAAGAACAAAACTAACTGAAGGTATAGCTAATTGAAATACAATGTTGGCCAATTCACTATAGCTGATTGATGATCAATATTCTCTCAGTCTTTAATCACCAAAGCCCAAGAATATAAGATGTACTTTGCCTTCTCAAACATAGTATTCACTGTGCTTTGCTTACCATTAAAAATTCTTGCATTTCTTTCCTGCCATATCGACCACATGATGACTGCGGGAAGGAAGTTCCAAACTGTTGTAGTAGCTTTATCTGATAAGATCAAATTCCAGGAATGAAGAGTTGAAATTACTGCAGGGATAGAGAAAACAGCAATGTATCTTGGACAAGAACTTGGACCATAACTCTGTGGCATATGTGAAATGAAGAAAAAGATGATGTGGGCTTTCATCATGTTGACAGAAGAGACAATTAGGAGGCACATCAATACCTCTCCTGATCAATCTATCTCTTGTAGATAATCTTTTGTGACACAAACCCAAAAAAAATCTTTGGAGGGAGTTTTTGGTGCCAGATAACTGAAAAGATAGGGTCATAAGTTAGGCCATTGATATCTGACAAGAGATTTGAATATGCAGGAAGTAAGAGACCACTGTACAACATCTTCAATAATTGAGTCTATGTTCACTTCTTCAGTTCAGTCTGCAACAACATCAGTTCTCCTCTGACAGTTATGTTCATCCTTCTTGGTAACTTCAAATCCCATGAGACAATACCATCTTCTTGCTTGCATACTTCAGCCACATGTTTTTCTTTACATCTTGAAACTGCAAATAGATTTGGATATCTGACGGCTAAAGAAGAATCAGAAAGCCAAGTATCATGCCAAAATCTTACAGTATTACCTGCATTTACTTTGAATCTGACATGTTTTACGAATTCCTCCTTGCAATTCATTATGCCTCTCCATACTGACCTGCCATAAGTGGACTTAGAGTATTTAAACAACCAGTTAGAAGTGTCCAAGCCATACTTCTCAACTACAATCTCCTTCCACAAAGAATCTTTTTTTGTTGCAAATCTCCATAACCATTTGCATAATAGGGCATTATTCATTCTCTTTAAGCTCGTGATTCCTAAGCCACCTTTCTTCTTTCTTCTATACAGCAGATCCCATTTCAAAAGATGCATTTTTTTCACACCATTTTTATCATGCCATAAAAAGTTTCTCATAAGAGCTTCAAGCCTTCTCACAACTGGCATTGGGATAACAAATAAATACATGTAGTAAACAAGGAGACTTGAGAGTACACTATTTATGAGTGTCAACTTACCAGCTCCTGAGAGTACACTATTATTCATTCTCTGTTATTTATTTTAGTATATTACACCTTTCAAGCAATCTTAACTGACTGCCAAAGTACACATTTTTACTCTACACATTTTTGTTGGATAATTCTAGACTAACCGGATTTATCCCATGTAATACAAATAAATAGGTCCCATCACCCCTGGGAAATACGAGGGTTTACCATTTGTGTCTCACTCGGTGATACACATGGGATAAATCCCAAATGTGATTAGAATTTTCGTTTTTGTTAGGCTAGACAGTCTTAGTGTAAGACCCATTGTTTCTAAAGAGTTCATCATTATCTTTCGTGAGAGTTTGGTTTGACAGTTTGTCTAAAGCCATTGGTACTTTTTATTTCTTGTTTAATGAGCAAGACCCAACCTTGGCCACTCTATATCAAGTCCATCTTGTTACAACAGAACGCTCCTCAGCACTGTTAACCACACATATAGGCATGCCAGAGGTCTTCTGATTTGACATTCCATAAAAGATATCACATTCTGTATTGCAACTCATTTCCATACATGTTCAGCTTTTTCAATTCGATACTGATGAAGTGCGTATATCCATTTGTTTTTTATAGAGAATTGTTGTTTATATATATACTGTGAGAACGTATTGATTATTCTCACAATATTTCGCAGTTACAATGTCAATGTTTATTTAGCCTACCTAAATTTGGCCCCATACGTTAGTATTTGGCCCCATGAAAAAATAATTCCGCCGGTTGTTATATAGCAAAATCGGAAACCCCTTATAAAAGATGATTGTTTTACCCTTTCTGAATTAGTTGCTAATTAGTTGATTAGTTAGTCAATTCTGTTTATAGTTAAGTTAGTTTGATTAAAGGTAAGTTATATAGTGAGTAGAAAATCATTTGAGTGGGAAAATAGTTGTAGAGAAGAAGGAGAGAAAAAAGTTGGAAAAGTTTGAAAAATTAGGGTTTTTGAGAAAATGGTGAAAGAATACACCGATGATGAAGCCTCTACTAGTGATGAAGATGTTGATGAATCACCAAACGAGTTTGATCTTGATTATGTGAGGGAGCAAGAATATATTCACAACCAACGCCTACGTGAGGAGCTCGAGAGGGAGGGAAATGATGATTATTATCATGAAGTTCCTCAAAATAATGAGTATAGGTGTTACGCAACTTGAATGGTGTTTGTCTAGCTTGAAATGCAGCTTGAAATCTTGTTTGAATGGAAAAAAGATCAAAATTTGTCCTCGGGTTTAGCCTTCGAAACCCAGAATCGTTGTATGATCAACAAATTATCAAACGATTGTTATTCAGTAGTAACAACAATCGTTAAAAGATACGAATTACAAAAAAACGATTCTGGCTTTTTAATGGAAGCTTGGTTTGCAGAACCAGAATCGGCTTGTCAAATCCTATCTAACCGCTGATTAAAACATTGATATTTTCTTCAAGAAAATGATCAAGTTATTAATCGTCGGTTGTTGGCAAACATATAAGCCGATTGTAGAGTACAGGAGACCTAGAATTTCGTCGAACTTTAATCGGCTCATATTCAGTTTTGTATGTGCCGATTGTAG
>JAJJMA010216674.1:0-23769 GCA_023529015.1 Papaver nudicaule | reverse complement strand
GCGCACATGATGACAATTAGAAAAACTTGGAGTTGAATAAGCTAATTTAATCCCTTACTACACAAAATCTCATTTCAAATATAATATATTATATTTCGTATTTCAATTTTTAGAGAAGCGTGTTTCCTCCGTGAAAAACGATCATATCCGGAGAAGATTTTATTTCGTATTTCAACTTTTTGAAAAGTATGTTTCCTTTAAGACGAGACGTCATGTTCGAATAAGAATAGATTTCGTATTTCATTTTCTTAAAAAACATGTTTCCTCGTGAAGAACCATCACGTCCAGGATAATTTGATTTAGTAATCATGTTTCCTTTATGACGAACCATCACGTCCAAAGATGATTAAAATGCATATTCTTAGAAAGGTCTAACAGTTATGCTACTTCATTTAAAACACATACAGTGCTTCAAAATCTCCAACAAGTAAATCAAAAATAAATTTACCATTCTGAATCCCCTTTAGCGTGGCAATATGAAGGGGAAAGCAGGAAGTCCTCGAAAAGAAAATTGACGATGTTCCCGACTATATCGAATGTCGTCACGAGACATGGGGATTAAAAAAGACTTGTCTTTGTTGGAATTGATCTTTAAGATCCAACTCAGGTTCAACACTTGGATAATGATTTTTGAGATCGTCCAAGTGTAAGTCATTGGATATTGATTTTTGAGATTGTCCCTTGACTTGTCCATCAGCTTCACGAACTAAAAAGTTGGTGGTGCATTTGGTTACCCCTCCATCCCCCCCCCACCACCACCACCACCACCACACACACACACACCATTTTCACCAGTACTTTACACGTTATTATTGCAAATCTCTGCATCAGTGGAAGACAAGTTAATCAAGAATATGAGAGACTCTTTGTGGGTTTCTAGTCATGAAAAGGAGAAGATAGCATGGGTTGCTAGGGAAAAATTACGCATACCAAAGGAAAGTAGTTCAACTTAAAATAGAGACTAAAATATATTCCTTACTTTGCTAACACTAACTAATAGTATTGGATAAGCAGGTTCGTTCCTAAGGTAAAGATGTGCTAAGTTGTCAATCTAATTTCCTGGATGAATGTAATGCAAGGTTGTGAAAACAATATATGAGATGAGAATGATCAAGGATTCAATCTCGGCCACAAAACAAGACTCTTACCAACATGTAGTTATGCTTCTCACAATATACTCAATACTAGCAACCCTAGAACAGATAAAAGCTCATCTATTCAACAATCTCATAATTCCACCTAAATGAATAAGCTCTCTTTAGGATTTTATTCATGTGAACAACCTAGAATAAGCTCTCCAGATATAATTCACTTGAATGCTATGGGTTCTATGAGATAGGTTACTCCTAGCGACAAATACATAAGCTCGATTCATCAACTAGCGTCAATCAATACATATGAATACTTAACAAAATCCCTTCGTCAATATTCACATATTACTACTATATTAAGAATCCCTAGACAATTACACGGATCAAAGAATTCTCAATTAGCTATAGAATTATCAATCAAGCATTCAATTTCGAACTTGAATAATTTATCAATACTTCATAAATATTCTAGCATAGCAAAGATTGAGCAATAACAAGATATTTGCAAGAGAACAAACTATTTATTCATGTCAATTAGAGTTCATGTTGGAAGTTGAAATCTTCCTTAATCATACAAGTAATTGGCTACACATCATTTTGGAGTTCATGGCAATATATTGAATTAAGAACATCTTCTCGACTGTGATGAGGATTTGTGGCTAAGGGTTTTAGAAAGGAATCCAGCAAGAGAAGACATTGCTACAACATCACTCCTCAACAAAAATTGCCAAATCTGTCAAATTTTGGAAAGATAAATGGTGAGACACAACTCTATTCTTCCACTCTCATTAAAAAAAAAAACTTTCAAATTAGTTGTAGACAAAGATGCAAAACTGGTGAATCTTGTGCAAAATGGAAAATGGTGTATACAACTGCGAAGGGAGATACTCTGGTTTGCATCACCAATTCAAAAAACACAACAAAAGATGGTTATGAGTGGTGGAAGAAATCTCAACCTATCTCAAGTGGGGGTAACTTCAAGTATGTTTGGAGGAAATTTGCACCTAATAAGACACAGTTTTTTGCTTGGCTTGTGGTACATAATGGTATACCTACAGTGAAAATCTCAAAAAGACAGGCTGTGAGCTCACATACAAAAATTGGAGCTTATATGGCAGATGTTCACCACCTGCTTCTTGATTGCTCCTTCTCCAAGTCCATATGAGAATACTTAGTGTCAATGATGAACCCTACTTGGGCGCAACAGTACAGCGTTAAGGAGAAACTTCAACAGTGGTCGTAGCTCAGAGGTAGGAGATTAGGGTGAAAAATCTGGCCACTTCTACCGTTTGCTATACTGTGGGCTCTTGAAAAAAAAAAAGAAACTGGAGAGTTATGGAAAAAAACGACATAGAGATGGAGGTTCAATCATCAATGAAGTCAAGAGAGGAAATTGATATTTTGCTTAATTGGAAGGCCATTGAGAACCACTGTCTAGTACAGTCGATGTGTCATCACCTCAGGAGCTTGAGGTTCGGGGTTCGACCCTCGTAAAGCATATAAAAAACTCTGACCCCCTCCATCTATGGATAGAGAGGAGCTGCTTGTGGGTCATGTTGTGGGGTAGGCGGCTGAGCTGGCAATGGGGCCAGTCCTAGCTGGTTGGGTCTCAGGGGATGGTGGGCCCAACTTTGCCTGTATCGGAAAAAAATAAAAATAAAATATGCGCTGATTTTGGCACTGCACGTTTTTCTTTGGCACTTCAAAACAATAAAACCATCCAAAGGGTAGTTATAAGGGATGTCTAAATAGGTATGAAAAGTCTAAGTTACCCTTCAAAACAAAAACTAATTTACCTTATATCCTCTTCTCATCTTATCCTTCTCCTTCTCCTAAAACAAAAACTTACGGTTCATCTTCTCCTTCTCAAAAACAAAAACAAAAAACAGTTTACGTTCCTATGATTGAAAACATGGGGTTCGTCTCGATTCATCGCCGATACGAAATATTCATTGTCTCGATTAAAATTAAAGATGGCGAAAACAAAATTAACCCTTAGAGACGTAATTTGTGCGTAAACCGAGTTCCTTGCAATTGCAAAACATTCTCAAGGAAATATTCATTGTCTCGATTCATTGTTTTTTTTTCGCACCAGTTGGTTTTACGGTTGGATTTCATATGAAACCGAGGCGTAAACTAGTTTTTACGTCTTGTGATTCTTCATGAAGTAAGGCGTAAAAGCTTTTACGCCTTGCAACCAAGCCGTAAAAGATGCCCTAGTTTTGCCCTAGAATGTTTTACGCCTACCAAACCAAGGCGTAAACATTTTGGAATGTGCTCACAAAAATGTGAACCGTAAACATCAAAACCAAACCGTAAACAAAAAATTGGGGGTGTAAAAAAATGAATTGGGGCATGAAAACTGAATTGGGGCGTAAAAAATGAATTGGGGCATAAAAAAATGAATCCGGGCGTAAAACAAAAAATTCATTTTTTATTCCCCAATTCATTTTTTTACGCCCCCAATTTTTTTTTTACGGCTTGGTTTTGATGTTTACGGTTCACATTTTTGTGAGCACATTTCAAAATGTTTACGTTTACGCCTTGGTTTGGTAGGCGTAAAACACTCTAGGACAAAACTAGGGCATCTTTTACGGCTTGGTTGCAAGGCGTAAATTCAACTTTTTACGCCTCACTTGGGAAGAATCTTGAGGCGTAAACTTTGTTTACGCCTCAATTCTGAGGCCAAACCAAGGCGTAAACAGAGCCGCCCAAATCACAACAATCACAAAAATCTTCGTTTGGACAATAGATTTTGTTGTTGTAATCTATTGGAGTCTCCGGTAGCTCGAAATCGGTGTTTGAATCACTCATTTTGGTTGAGTGAATCAAAACTTTGAGATTTTTTTTTCTCCTTTGTTTTTTTTCTCCCCTCTCCTTCTTTCTCTCTAAATGATTTCTAAAATAAAAAACAAACTGATTTTCTCTCACTAAAATTTTTATTAACTTAACTATATAGATTATGATAATCATGATTACCACTAATCTGATGATAATCAAACACTAACACTAAACTAAATCTAAAAGGTAAAACTGTTACGTTTTATAAGGGGTTTTTGGTTTTGGGTTTTGATGACCCTATTTTGTCACCCTTTGAAGTGCCAAAGAAAAACGTACAGTGCCAAAATCAGCGCATAATAAAATTGGAAGGCTAACTGTATTAGACTGAGTCGGGGCTTAAGCTTTGGGCCTAATATTTGACAATTAGTATTGGTCGGTGACCCAAGTTCTCCCCCTTGGTCAGATGGATTGTCCTTACAGTAGCTATCATTTTACAGTCCTACTTCCAATGATATGGAGTTGGTCCTCCCGACTCCTGCTGGATACCTTTGCTCCATGCGCAAGACAGAACAACCCTTCACTTTTCCTTTTCCAAAGTGATTAGAAGTTAGATTCCATTCCAACGATATCTTGAAAGGATTAAATTACACTAATCTACCAAGTTCGAATAATCCAAAACCCTTGTTCTATCTTTTTCAACCCATACAAAAATACAACCCCCCACATATCTGCAACTCAATTTCTTGATCTTATCACTCCCCACCCTCTCTTGCACAACATGGAAGTAGTAGCAATGTCCGCAGCAGCTTCAGGGTTCCAAACTCTAAATGTCTTAACATCTCGAAAGATATCAAATAAGGTAAACATTTCATCTCATTGTCCTTCTTTGATTTCAACTTCATTTTCTCATCCAAATTACCCACCAATACATAACCCTAACCCTAGAAATGAGTTTCGTTTTATAAGTCGCTGCTCTACTAAGCCTGACATTGGTAGTGATAATGCAATAGAGGACAATTCAGTTGATGGAAGTGATTTAGATTTAGATAATCAACAGAAATTCACAGGTTTATCTCAAAATAAAAAACCGGCTTCTTCGGTATCATCTAGAGGTTTGGTTTTTGATATTGGGATTGAAAATTCATGGGATAGTCAAGAAATTGGATCGCCAGTTGTGAAAAGATTTCTTAGCGATGAAGAAGAACGTTGGTATATGTGGCATCATGGAAGTTCTTCAAATGGGAAAAATTTAGACTCAATTGGATTAGCTGTTTCCAGCAATGGGATTCATTGGGAAAGAGGAACTGGACTTGTTCAATCGAGTTCCGATGTGGGTTTGGTTATGAACTGCAGTGAGGATTGGTGGGCATTTGATACCGAGAGTATAAGACCTTCTGAGATTGTGATTATGTCTAGTTCAAAAGTCAGAGTATCTAGTGCTGTTTATTGGCTTTACTATACTGGGTTCAATTCGGAACGAGTTGAAATCCCTGGTACTCCGAAAGTACTTGTTGAAAACCCGGAAAAGGGGAAGAGAAATGGTGAAGAGGGTGCTGTTAATGATGTTTATAGATCTTTACCTGGATTAGCTATTAGTCAAGATGGGAGGCACTGGGCAAGAATAGAAGGTGAACATCATAGTGGGGCTTTGTTTGATGTAGGAGCAGCAAATGAGTGGGACTCTTTGTTTATTGCAGAACCCAAAGTCGTTTATCATAAAAGTGGTGATTTGAGAATGTACTATCACTCATTTGATGTGGTGTCTGGGAAGTTTGCTATTGGAATTGCAAGATCAAGAGACGGAATGAAATGGGTGAAGTTGGGGAAGATTATTAGCGGAGGGAATGAAGGTTCTTTTGATGAATTTGGTGTTAAAAGCGCGAGTGTAGTTCGGAAAAAAAATGGAGGGTATTTAATGGCATATGAAGGTGTTGCAGCCAATGGAGAGAAGAGTATAGGGTTAGCGGAGTCGTCAGATGGATTAAAAGACTGGAAGAAGTCTGTACATGGTGTTGTTTTAAAGCCGAGTGTTGAAGAAGATGGATGGGATAATAAAGAAGTTGGACACCCTTGTTTGGTTCAAATGGATGGCGATGCTGATGAATGGAGATTGTATTATAAAGGCATTGGTAGGGGAGGAAGAAGTGGTATTGGGTTGGCAATTTCTGAAGGTAATGAGATTGGTTTTAAAAGATGGACAGGATTTCATTTGTAAAAAAATTAAACCCAATGAGTTTATACATTGCAAAAACTTGATGATTTTTTTCAACCATTCCATGAAATTGAATGCAGAACTTAGTTCTTGTTGTGTAAATCAATACATATAACACTACTGCATACTCACTTATGTAAGGAAAAAGCTGTTGCTGGTAGAACTACAAGCTTTTATCAGAATCAGCTAATGTAGAATTCGGAGTCGTATCAGTGAAACACACTATTATCCCCCCTTGCAAAAGCTTGAGACATGTGTAACTTCTTTAGTACTGAACTGTGATCATGCCTGATTTGTTTTTTGTTTCTCATCTTAATCTATGTGAATGATTTCTCTGTTAGTTTGCTGCATTTATAAAATCGCCAGTAGATCTAGAAGCTACTGCCTATTTGTATCATATTATTAGATTAATGTTGTTTGTGCTGGCCTATAACAGTCTTGATAACCTACATGAAACACTTGCATACAACAAGCCCATCTGGCTTTTGCCTATGTTTGTGTTGTGCACCCTCTGACATGTCTTGCGATCGAGATTTCAAACTGGTGGTATTGGGACAATATTTAAAGAAATTATTAGTGATTTACGTGGTTGGGTCTACTGTTGATGTGACCTACTCCACGGAGAAACCCCGTAGGATTATGATGTTATTGATCTTCAGTACTTACTGTGATAGTTTTACAATTACACCGATGGTTCATATTTATAGAGATGATAGGATAACTCTAACCCTAACAACCTCTTGACTTGGTGAAACTTATCGCCTATTTATCTGTTAGATTATACAAATCCTATTAATGAATTAATCTTATGAATATCTTCACTGCCACCTAGGTTACCTTGCTGGCATACATTCCATATATTTTAATACTCCGTATATTATCACATACCCCGTATATGTTAGCACTAGATGGTCCATATTGTTAAATGTGTTCGGAGGCATTTCCTTCGCATTTTTACTTGTTTGGAATTGGGATGATTTTCCATGGCAGTTGCTACATGGATGGGATTAGTCCTCTTCTGTAGACGAGAAGTTGTTGTTCATTTTGGGTTTACGGTTGAGATATTAAAACCTTATCCAGACAGTAAGACTAGAGACAGATGATCTCGACATGATTTCAGAGGGGTGAACTCAACTTGTCAACTGGATACTAGATACCACATACCAGACTGTAACAACTAACAACTGTCTGCCTGTTTGGTTCCCTTTTGGGCTTAGATTGAGAACAGCGTGCCTATCTGCCAACCCATGGTATAATGGCTGAGGGACCGGCTCATTTACTAGGGAGACCGGGTTTTTTATCCCTATCCTAGAGTGTGTTATAAGGGGTGCCAAAAAACAATGAAAAGTCTAACATACCCTTTTAAATTAAGGATGAGACCAAAATGCCCCCGAATCGTTTACAAAAATCTAATAACTAAACAAAGAAACTCAAAAACAGTTTCATCTTGTCTATGATTAAGTTTTTATGCGTTGATTGATCAATTGAATGGTTAAAGATGAGTGTTCAGAGGGATTTTCGTCTGGGTTAAACCCTAAAAATCTAGACGAAAACCAATTTCCGTCTGTATTGCATGCAACCAACCCCGCCGAAATCCAATTTTCGTCTGTATTGCATGCAACCAACCCAGGCGAAAATCAACTTACCAATTGTGTCACAACCAACCCAGCCGAAAATAGGGTTAATTGAGAAAAACCCAGACGAAATGGATAGTTTTCGGTTGAGTTTGGGATGAAATATCAAGACGAAAATTTCTTTTTTGCCAGATGGAATTTTCTGATTGGTGGTAGTGGTGGTGGCGGCGCTGGTGCCGGTAGTGGTGGTGGTGGTGGCGGTGTTGGAATAGTTTAACAACTAATCTTAGTTTAGTTAAACTAATCTGATTGATTAGTTATAATTAAGTAGGGGTAGTTTGGCAATTAAGAAAATATGTTGGATAAGAGGTTTTGGAAAAAACTTTAAAATAGCCCTATTTTGTCTTATTACCCGTCTCCCTAGTAAATGAGCCGGTCCCTAAATCAGCCTTTCATGGTATAAGCAGAAGAACTTAGACCCGTTGTGAGACATATATTAGAATGACCAGTGCTATCACATACATCTTTTTTTTTTTTTTTTTTTAAAAAAAAAAAAAATAAACCAAACTACAATAAGTTGTAAAGTTCAGGTGCCTCCCACAAATGAGGACTTGTGCTTCTACTAGCCAAAATAGCTACATTGTTAATGTCAGACCTAGTGTTTAACTTGCTACACTTCAGATTGACAGATTCAAAAGCTTTTTGCAAACTCAAGATGGTATCTACTTTTGCATTTGTTTCCCAGTTGGTTGTTCTTTTCTTCCCTTTCAGAGTGTTTGTGATAGAGCTAGAGTGACCACAAAGGTTGAATCTTCTTAGGTTGAGTTTGCTGCTCCATTCCAGTGCTTCTAAAGCGGCTGTACAGTCTCCGTCTTCTTGTCCTTTGGCTCTGCAGCATCTAGCTTTTCTTCCGATGGTTTTGCCTTCCCTGTCTAAGATAACAACACCAATTCCTGTGAGGTTAGTTTCCGCATTCCAGTGGGAGCTATATAAAACAGAAATATCTTCAGAGTTGGTCACATTAACAGTTGGGTGAGTGTTAGTATTAGCATTGGGATGTGCTGGTAGGGAGAAAAGCTTAAAATCCTCAAGCTGTTTTAAAATGAGTTTTGCAGTGTGCTTGGGATCAGGCTTTGTTTTCCTAAAGACAACATCACATCTAGCCTTCCAAATGTGCCAACTAGCTGTTGCGCATACTGCCTCCCAGTCGCCAAGCATGGAGTTCTGATGCTTATTTGCAAACCAGGAAGTGCACCAATCAGTAGTGTTAGTGAAACCTCGACAAGCATTCTCCAGGTTAAGATTACAGTGACTCCACACATCCTTTGCAAAACCACACTGCATAAGCAGGTGTTCCCCTGTTTCAGGGTGACTATTGCATAGACTACAAGTTGGGTCTACATGATGTAAAAAGGTGGAGAGGTAAGCACTAAAAGTTAGAGTTTTTGCTTTCAGTTTCCAGGCAAAAAACTGGATTCTGGGTATGCATCTCATTTTCCAGATTTTGATTGCCACCTTATCATCCGGTTGTTCTTTTTTCTTATCTAGGAGGTTGTAAAGGGATTTGCTTGAGAACTGACCCTGTTTGTCATCCTTCCATCGGAGAGTGTCAACCATGTTAGAGTCAGGAGTAATAGTGAGGATTTTTGAGACAATGTCACTTGAAAACAGAGTGGAGAGAAGAGGAACATTCCATCCATGAATGGATAGGAGTTCACTCACAGTGAGAGGTTTAATAGGTGTAATGAGGGTTGGAGGATCAGGGAGGAAATCTTCCATTCCTGGAACCCAGTGGTCATTCCAGATTTGTATACTCTCTCCATTTCCCACCTCCCAGATGCTATGAGGTTGGAGCAGCTTTATACCTTTGTACACTCCTTTCCAGGTCCAAGAGGAGGTGTTTTTACAGGAAGCATGGAACGGGTTTGAGTTTGGGTAATACTTGCTCTTCATTGTAACAGCCCATAGAGAGTTTGGTTGTTGAAATAATCTCCATCCATTCTTGGCTATCAAGGATTGGTTCATCATTTGAAGATTCTTAAATCCATTTCCTCCTTTTTCTTTGCTCTTGCAGAGTTTGCTCCACTTCTGCATGTACACTCCTTTCTTCTGACCAAATTTTCCCCACCAGAAATCTCTGATCTTGTTTTTGGTTCTGTCAAATGAGTACTGTCAAATCTGCTATTAAATAGAGGACATAATTGGGCGCGAAATCGATCGATTTACAGGTGCATGCCCATTGGGTCGTCATTCATTTGCGCCCATAATAACATAACTTTAACTGTAGGGAATTGCCACCAACTAAAACTCACAATCAGGTTGAGTTGCACACACCACTCTCAAGATGTGAGGTAAACATTTAATACGATAGCACTAGAAGACTGTATAACAATTAGCAACCATGTAAAGTCGTAAACGCCATTTACTAACCCCATCAATTTCTTCATGTTACCCTGTATTACAGTGATAGTGACCAATTCAATGTGCAACTCAACCACTAGTCCATTGAAGCTGGTGGATCGAGCCAAAGTAAATCTCCCTTTATTTCTTCTGGGGTAGGACGGTTTGCCCAAAGGCGTTGCGTCCATGGTATTTCGGACGGGCATCTCCCAAAATCAGCATTCCCAAGAAGCAAAAGATTATGAGTCCAGGCGGAAAAGACATGCATAGATAGTGGTCTCATGACAAGGGTCGACGACAGAAAATCTCTAATTGAATCAAAAGGGCTTTTTCCTATTCACGACCTCGAGAATAGAGCGGACTCGCCGCCATTGCGAAATGATCCCGCCGAAAACAATGGAACCTTGCTTCGCTCTGCTGGATGCGTCGGATCCCGACTCCTAAAATTCAAAGGTGTAGGCACCACTACTTCATATCTTTATTGGACCGCCCGCGCGAGCACAATGGTTTCTGACCAGGAACAGGAACCTATTCGAATTTGGATCGCGAATATTAGTTGAACTTAAAACTTCAAGTAGTATTTGCATTTCCATATTTAGTCAAGTATAAAAGTTACATAAAGTTTAATTACTTTTCCTTAAAATGACTATTATTTATATTTGGTGATCAGAGTAATGTCAAAAGGACCTTATGTTTTTTTTCAAATCAACAACTGGCCCTCCTGTTTGGGTGGGAGGCTTTGACGTCGTTCAAGGCAAATTCTCAAGGAAAAGTTCAGTTGGAGTCATACCTCTAAGGTCTGCCAGACTTTTGGTTCACTAGTGTGTAAACACGCGCGATGCGCGTGCGCGGAAGGGTCAAGAATCAAGATGATTCTAAAACCGGAGAATAGGTCTGATATTTTATGAGTTTACTGTTGCGACTTTTTTGGGTTTCATAGAAATGGTATATGTCAAATTTATGGATAGGGGTGAAGTGGGAATAAGAAAATTTTGTAAGGACAATTACCATTGCACCCTCACAGATATGTATAAATTGAATCTCTAAACTATAAAAGCAGGGGCAAAATGGTCAAGATAATTTACAGCTTCAATAAGGGGTGTTCCCTTTATATAATAGAATAGATAGAAGTGATCAAGCTACTTTGGTTTTAGTCTCTTTTTATTGTTATTTTGATATCGGTACCTCCGAATTTTTTGTCAAGTAATGGCAAAGTGTAAGATAATTGGGCTATACAAACTCAACTACTATGTAAGACTAATTCAATAAATAAAGCACTGTGTTTCAAAAAAAAAAAAAAAAAAAAGGACCTTATGTAGAATATCCAAGTCCAATGTTTCTAAATCCTATGTATGAGCGTTGGGTTTGGTTTGTCACTTGAATGAACATACTCCCTCCGTTTCAATTATATAGGCGGAGGGACCAATTCTCTTAGATTAAGAAAATATTTTTGAATTCATAAATTAACATGTTTTTTCTTGTTTTGCCCTTTGTCTTATACATAACACAATTACCTATGTAGTATTAATAGGGGTATAACCTGTAAAAAATTGCCTTGGTAATTGTACTCCGCCTATAATTTGAAACATGAAAAAGTTACATTTCCGCCTATATAAAAGAAACGGAGGGAGTATTAAACTTTGCCAAAAGCTTTCTTTTCCATGATCATCCTTTTCATCAGAGAAGCAATAATTAATGATCATTTATTACTAGTTGTTTATCATGATCTAATTAAGCTTAGTTGTTACATGGAAAAAGGAAAAATGAGATCAAAACTCAAGTAGGAAGATATGAGGTAGTGGACCATTGATTATGGATTCCATCAAAAAAAAAAGACCATTGATTATGGTGAAAGATGAGGTACACATTATTGTGTCATTTTCACAGAGTTTATGAGTTATAAATAGGTTTATTATCTTTTGTGGACCAATCTAAAGTCTGTAATTTTGGACCACTTAATACAATGCAAATTTAAATCAGTATTTAAGCATATTGTCATATTGTCCTCATTTGATTGTGCCATACATTCTCAAGTTGATATATAAATATTGCCATTTATAGCTTTCATCCTTTATCAAACCCAACCAAGAGTCCAAGACTCCGTCCTTTTTTGGTGGACAGTGTAGTGTAGTAGCCTAGTTGGGCGGCAGAAACCCAAAACTCAAATAAAAGCAAAAACACAAAAGTCATGTTGGTGATTGTTATTTTTTCTTGTAACAAATTTGTAATAAATTTTGACTAAAATTGTGTTTGGTAAAAAAAATTCAAACGTTTTTGCCTTTCATAGAGAAAAATTTACACTTTTGGTATGCTTTTGAACGCTATTAAAGAGTAACTTTTATAAGTTGGAAAAGCACAAGGTCCGAAGCCACCTAATTTTATTTAATTGATTCTCTCTTTTAAACTTATTATTTTATACAATAATTATAAATTTTAAAGATAAATATTTTGTTATTAAATGATAAATAATAAAAAAAAAATATTTGATATTGCCTAAAAAATTAATAATAAATAAAATAACTACTCGTATTACTTATTTATTTAAATATATTAAAAAAAAATTACGTTGTTGCAACCTAATGAGGTTATTGGTTTGAGGTTATGGCACGACATACATAATACAAGGGATGATGCATTCACGTACATGGAGCTTGAGGTGAACAGCGGTAAAACAGTAAAGTGTTGGCATCATTTATGGTTATCCAATCGTAGTTTGGCCTCTAAGTATCCAAGACTCTGTAGGAAGAGCACACAACAACAGGCTTCAGTCTCTGAGATGTGTAGTGCAGATTCAAATCTCCATTTTCGTTGTAGATTGAATGCCGCGTAAGCTATCGATTTGCTGGAGATACGTCATGATATTAGACAGGTGGTGTTACACGAAGGAGATGATGATCCTGTCAAGGGCGAGTTCACCTCTAGGAAATTTTTCGCAAAACAATGGGAGGACACTTCTGACGTTAGTTTTTGGAGATTGCTGGAGCATAAACTCCTCCCTCCCAAAGTATACCTTGTTGTATGGTCTCTATTGCATCATTACCTACGCGAAGCGTCTTACCTTGGAGAGGTATGGTTTTGTCTAGTTATATTTGTCCAGTGTGCAGCAAGGAAGCAGAATCACAAAGGCATTTATTCTTCACCTGTGAGTTAGTCGAAACTGTGGCACTATTGCCTACAGTCCTGACACTTGAACTGGGTGTTTCCGGAGAGCATTGAGGAGATATTGAGAAGATGGTGCATTTCTAATTCAGCAAAGGGCACTACACGGTTTGGTCATTTCGTTATTATTTGGCAAGTTTGGCTTACAAGAAATGCGATATAGTAAATAGTGGCAAGGTGAAGCCTTTTACGATATAGTAACGGCGGTAAAACTAGACATTTGTTTATGGACTTCGCAAACGGATATTTTTGGGGTATTCTACGACTCAAGACATTTTTCATTGGGAGACGCTTGTAAATCTGTAATGCGCTTTTGTTCTCTTTGTTTTGGGGTCTTGCGACCGCTTTTGTACATACTCTTGTAATTATTTTTTTCCCTTTTAATATATCTTTTTTTGTATCCAAAAAAATAAAATAAAAAATAAAAAATCTAACTATGACTTAAGTTTATTTAAATATATTGGAAATAAAAACACTATTTACTATAATTAGAGTGTATATTTATATATATAATAACAAAGTTATTTTAATTGCTCACATTCACCGCAGCTTCTGGTTGATTCTGATCCCACCATTTAAAACTTACCAAGTAAAAATAAAATAAAATAAAATAAAATAAAAACTTTTTTCTAAAAAAGTAATAAAAAAATAATATTATACTATAGAATCTTAGAGAATATTGAATATATCATGATTAAATTTCGAGAATAATCATGATTACATGGCATGTATAAATAATCAACAAAAAGAAATAAACGTGATTATATCGCATGATTAGATCAACAAAGAAAAATACATAGTAGATGTTTTAATAACCAAAAAAAAAAAAAAAATCCACAGTCCAAGTCCAAAGTCCAATTACAATAAGAGAATAGGAGGAACCCTAATTACAATTTCCAAACCACTAATTAAACAAATTGAAAAGAAATTACTATTCAATTTTTGTATTAAAAAAATACCTTTATTGTGAATGATTATGCTTCTTCCCAAAAATTAGTCGAATTGATCCTGTTAGATAAAGAAGATGATCGTTAAAAGCCTATCATAAAAATAAAAAACAAAACCAAAAATTATTCATCAAAGGGAAAAACGAAGAATAACAAAACAAAAAACCAAAAAGCGTTGAGGATTTGATGGTTTTACTATTTAGCTAAAAGAAAAAAAATTCCAAAAAATAAGAAATACCATATAATTTTAATCAATGAGATAATAAAATCCAATTTTTTTAATTAATGAGATATATAAATTATAAAGCGAAAATAGAAGTAAAAAAAACTGATTAGTAAATAATATATTACCAAAAGTGGTTCCGAAAATATTTTTAATGGATAAAAAATATTACAAATTAAATCTGAATATTTTTAAGCAAATAAAAAATAGGAAAATATAGAAAAAATGTTGGAAGAAAAACTTTAATTAGTCGGGCCTGCCAAAAATAACATTGCAAGTAAAAACTGATAGATATTTTAGGATACTATTTATATATTTTAGTTAATAATATATATTTATCTATATGATATTTCGAAAATAATGCAATGAGTAAAAATTGCTAGATATTTCACATAATTTCCAAACATAGTCGGTCTAGAGTTTTTGGGGGAGATATTCCTGTATATAAATAACTGAGGAAACGCCAGAACTCCACCGCCGCTTTTCTCTTCTATTTTTGTTTTCGTTTCTTTTTGTCATTTTCAATTTAGGGTTTCAGTATTGATATGTGTTTGTTCTTTGTTTTATAGGTATCATGTATCCACGAGAATGTAGCCGTCTGGTACCGTCGCGTCTTCTATATATGAAATTTGTATGTAAGTTATTTCTGTTAGTTATTTGGCTTGTGGCATTTACGTGTAAGAAGCTATATGAATGGAGCCACATATTTTCTTACACTATGGGGATTCTTGGTCTGGACTCGGGAGTTTCTAACTGGTTTGATGACATAAGTGGTAAATATCTTTGTCTCTTTCGAATAATAGTTGAGTTGCCTTATCCTGGCTGCTTCTGCTAATAGCCTGTTCTACCAAGCATCAAACAGTGCACATGATGCCATTTTCGGTAATGATTCCACCTATTTCGTATGGAATTAGTTTTCTTGAATCAGGTTCTCAGTATATATATTTTTGACTGAGTTTCCTTATAATGGCTACTATAGCGAACGGTCTGTTCTATTGAATTTCTTGGTTTATGGGCGTCAGCAGTTGCCAGGGCAAGACAACTTAGGAGAGAGACGGAGAGTCGTTGTGTTATTTGTTCGCTGCATAAATGTTTTGAGAAAACAGTTTTGGTAATCCGGTTAGTATTTACTGCATAAAAGTTTCATTAAGGTTCTTTGGATTTAAAATCAATTATAGATTTTCCTTGCACACAATCACATAAAGAAAATTCATTAGCCCTCATGTTTGTTGTCAGGTGAATTTTAATTTTGTAGCGGGAATTGTCGGCCAGGATCCAATTCAACGATTGTGGAATAATTTTGTTAATGGTCGAAAGACAATGAAAGCAACTTCTAATGTTTCCATGATTTTATGCATAAGCGATGTAGCTAGAACCATTAAAAGATCAAAATGGGATCATTACCATGACTCGAGAAAGCATGAGGCGAAACAAAAGAAACCATAACTCGATTGAAGGGCATCAGGCAGAACAGAAGTGGATAAGAAACCCATAGCTCAACCAAGTTTGTTCCGCAAAGGTGGCCAATAAAGAAGCTTATTTCGTTTGCAATTTGCATTTTTTAAACCAGTGGCTTGCAATTTGCATTTTTTAAAGCAAGTTTAAGCATCAGGTGAACGTGCGTGTTAAATTTGTTTGACGGATTAGCAGTGATGGTATATACCTATTTGTGCCTTATACAGAATGTGTCGGGTTTAATATGTTGCACAAGCTTTACCATTTCTAAGACTTACATTGTGATCATAGCTTCATCCTTTTTGTTGACATTACTGTTGGTTTTTCTCTTTCACAAAGTCTAATATAAAGATTTAGTCTAATAAAAGAATTTCTTCTAACACTTTGTTGTGTACGACTCAAAGTTTAATAAAATGACCTTCATTTTTTGTGGGGATATAGAATAACAAGCTTAAAGAAAAAAAATACCATTCTAAACTGGGCATAAAAATCTAGATCATAGCTTAAAAAAGGAAGACAAATGATACAATCTAATTGGTAAACAAATGCAGCGACTGGTGGAGATTACTTGCCAGAATTACTTAATCAATTATGACAAAAAACAACAAAAACAATTGATGAGGTCCTCACCACATTTGTGGACTGTTGTGTAACGACAAAGTTAGTCTAAAAGTTAGTCAAAAAGTGTAGCTTACAATAATTCATAAACGAAGTAAGGCAAGCCATCCCGTGCATAGCAGTAAAAATATTAATTGGTTATCGGCATGGGCAGCGTAGCGACATGGTTATTGGCTTACTGTTGTGCTCGAAAACACATGGACAAGGGATTGGTGATTTGGTTCAAGCATGGGAAACTCATAGAACACACTGATGCAGTTATAATGCATATGTATTTTTGTGGTATTGTCTCCAATATCTCATAAGTATTTTTTTCTTTGATTTGTGTTTGTATTCCCCTGTAAATTTTATTTTTTATCACTGGACTCCTTGGAAGGCCTGGAGCATCTATGTTGACATCACCTTCGAGCATTGCACAAGATCTATCACTTAATGTAAAAAATATGGACCCCATTCTAAGTCACACCATCTCAATGATTCTGTCAAAGAGTACTGACCGACGAATCCCTCCTCTCACGGTATAAAACACGGGAGACTCTTCGGTCGGTGTAAAAATGTTGATAGGGAAGTGTTTTGGTGAATAACAATCCCAACATGCTTTGATCTCTACAAAACATGAAAAAAAAATCTTTTTCTAGCTTTAATCTCGAATAAGAAAACCCTTTTTCTAATTAGAGCATTATGCTAGAACGATATAACAAGACAACCTCCCCCTTTCAAAAAAAAAGACAACCTCAATGGTCTAAGAATCATTATACACCGAGAAATACATAAATGTAATTTGTTGTACCGAAGTGAGCATACTCTCTCTCTTTATCTTATATGGGATTTCACAGGTGCTCATCCATTGATTTTATGAATGATCCACATGCAGGCTCACAATATGTCCAAACCACGGGTTAGACGCATGTGATATTATATTCTACTAGAATTCATGAGTTAAATATACTCCAAAAAGAAAAATAGAACAAAAAATGTACAACGGATTTCAATACACACATAAACGTGTAACTCTCAGAAATCCACGGTTAATATTTATACATAAAGAAAAAACTTACTACATTAATCACTACATAATTCATGAGTACACATTGACTGACTCCATATATAAACGATAATTTACAAGTTCATCCTTCTCTCTTATATATGGGATTGCATGAGTGCTCATCTATTACTTTTATGAATGATGCACATGCACGCTCGCAATATGTCCATCGAAATTCACGGGTTGGACGAATGTTATTTTAATAGAATTCACGGGTTAAATACACTCCATCGGAATTCACGGAATAGACGAATGTGATATTATATTTTACAAGAATTCACGGGTAAAATACACTCCAAGTAAATGGCATGGAATATGCACAATGGGCTTCAACCACATAATTCACGGGCAAACATCGACCATATATAATTAACTCACCCGTTAATTCACAATTTTATCCTATTAATTAATCATGGATATACATAAGTAACTCACACATTAATTTACAAGTTTATCCTTCTCCCTTATATATGGGATTCACGAGTGCTCATCTGTTGATATTATGGATGATGCACATGCACGCTCGCAATATGTCCATTGGAATTCACGTGTTGGATGAATGTAATATTATATTTTACTAGCATTCACGGGTTAAATACACTCAATCGGAATTCACAGGTTAGACGAATGTGATATAACATTTTACTAAAATTCACGGGTAATATCGACTGACTCTAAATATAATTAACTCACACAATAATTCACAAGTTTATCCTATAAATCATGGATATACATAGGTTCACTATTTCTTCTATTGATAAACGGTTTATTAATGGAATTAATTGCAAGACCGGGTCTCCAGTAGTTCATAAATGAAATAAGGCAAACAAACCCGTGCATAGCACGGGTGACAAACTAGTAAAAATAATATTACAAAGATGTCTAATTCTGTCAATAGCTACATCAAAAACAATTTAGCAGGACACCAATTATAATTTACAGTTTGTTATTTCTGCAAACTTATATATTATAGTTTAGTTTCAATTTTCTAAAACTCATAACAATATTGTCAAGACTTTAAAAAAAAAACAATACCGTCAAGAATTAAGTTATTTGTTAAAAGTTTACTTGTGCACCTTTTTTTTTTTAAAAATTGTAAAGGTTATATTGAAGTTGGACCGAAGCCCACTACCTACAAGCCCAGGTAGCTAGGCAAAAAAATAAAGAAATATCCCCCTTCCGATGCAGGCGAGTTACGAACTCAGATCACCGGTGTCATCACCCAGCGACTTTACCACTGTACTCCAATGTCAACCAGCAAGTTTACTTGTGCACTTAGTTGATAGTTGCATCGGACACGCACTAAGTAGAATGTTGTTAGTAAAATGTATTTTTCGTTGAACACTACATTCCTATCAAAAATTAGCACATTGTGGCATGTAATTTACCATCTACGGTCAAAATAAAACAGTTGTTGAAAACCAATAACCACGCATAGTGATAGTACAAGAACTAAGTCGACATACGAAAGAAACTAAGTGAGGCGCGATGGTCCTTAAACTTTGATTAGTATTGTCCTTGTAGTGTTGGAACGAGTGGCGTTGTCTCTGATTCGGACAACAAGGAGGAAATACGAGGTCCCAAAATAAAAATGCCAATATTCCTGGTAAAGGAGACTTGATGTCTTTGGTACGTTTTTTTTTGTGGTTGGTGACTTTGTTTTCTTTTCTCCTATTTTTCAGATGCAAAAATGAACTGAGATCCCAATCCAATCCCACTTAAAATGTCCACTAGAATGTAGTTACTAAGAATCCACAGCAGTATCAAACCGTGCTGGGGCTAGTTCCGAGCAATTGAAAATCTGTCCAACTTGAGCAAAAAGGATAGATACAACTTAAGGCGCTAGAAATGGGCTCCAATCAGTGAAACTAGTTCCATAACCACATAGCACGATCTAGAGAATTAAATTTCTGTGTATGGAACTGTGGATCCTTTGGAATTCGTCTACGTGGACGGATTGAAACTGTACAAATGTATGATTTATTGGAGGAAGAATTTAAGACTACAGAGGACCATGGCCATTGGAAAGGCTAGGTCTGGCAAAGGATCAAGAGAATTAAGAATGTGTGCCCTACTCTGTCTTCCTGCCAATGCTGCAATCCAATCTGGGGCGGCCTTACAAGTCCTTTTCATGGCTAACCACAAACCCTTATTTTTCACCTATTACTAATTTTCATGGCCTTGTCTTGTAGTAGGGCCTCTCTTTTGTCATTATGTAAGTAACTCTATCAAGATATCCACTGAATAACTAACCTCCCCTTATCAAAATAATACCCATAACAAAATAAGTGTATAAGCATTGAAGAGAGAAAGGGACCTAAAATGGATATCACACTTCTAAGGCCGGTTCCAATGGGACCTAGGAAATGTGCCCCTTTGCAATCCTAGGTGGACTAGTAAACGCAAAATGAGACAGTGGTGGTCGATGGTAATTCTGTCGACATATGGAAAAACCATCGTCGATGGAATTTCCATCGGTGTCGATGGAATTTCCATCCTCCAACGGTAATATTTTTGAATTAGTTACCGCTATAAAATGCGGTAAAACTTGAATCAAAAATTACACCAACTCTTTTCTACTCTCTTCTGCTCCTTTCAACTCTCTTTTGCTCTTTTCCACCCTATTTTTAAGATGGAGAAACATCCAAATTTCTTAATTGGTCCGGAGTTGTAAGAGAGGCCGCTGAAAAGAAATATTGTGAGGGATACAAAAAAATAGAGGAATAAAAAAAAAACAGAGGAAATTTCAAATTTTGGAAATTAACGAGGTGAAGGTTCCGGCGAGAAGGCAAAGAAAGGTTCAAGCAAAAGGCAAAGAAAATATGAAAGTTCAACCCAAAGGCAAATCATATATGAAAGTGCAACCGAAAGGTAATTTGAAAGTTATTAAAACTGGTAAAAACCCAGGACAATCATACAAAGACGTATCGAATGGAAGTTGCTTCAGCTGAAAAAAAAAAATCAACAAGGGTTCAAAGATAGTGAGAGAGCAACAAACTGAAGTTCCTGAAGAACATAAACCAGTGTTTGAAGATAGACAGAGATTTTTCGCCAAGTCGATTTTTATGTATTAGATTCCTATGGAACCTAGAGAACAAGCCCCTTTGTTAGTTTGTGAAAATATATGATGTAAAATATCTAAAAATATGATGTTGTAAAAAATCTAAGAAATATGATGAGTGTTGGAATCCTTTCTATATAAGAGTTTTTTGTTTTTTAAAACCAATCAAATCAATATGGGTTCGAAGTTTACTGAAGCCGATGATGATCTTGCTCTTATAAATGCTTTCGTCTCCGTTCGTGTGCCGAACACACAAGAGTTTAGGCATACGGGTTTTGGCACAAGAGTCAGAATTGGAAGGATCATGTATGATTGTCGTATCCTTGGAAATTACGTGCGTCAAGTCGCCGAAGAACAATGAGGATGGGATGAAGAACAAGTCATTAGTATTTTTTTTTCTTCTAAATTTATTTTGTTGATTTTGTATGGCTACTTCATAATTTAATTTGTAAATCTGCAGGAAGTTATGGCATCAGCCCTCTATTTCGAAGAGCAAGGAAGGGTGTTTGCATTATGGAGTTGCTACCGCGTGTTGAGACAAAGTCTACCAGGATTTTCTAGGTGGACTAGAACAAACAAAAACAAAGTCGGCTTTAACTATGTAATGTAATGTAATTTGAATTTCAAATAAACGATGTACTCGGCTTTTCTATCCACGAAGTCGTTGATTGTGCCTATGAACAAATCTTGCACATGCAAAAACATAACAGACAATGGTACACGATAAATACTTAACAATGCTTGCTGATTTATCCTGTACCATTACCTTATTATGTTTTTGCATCAATGCGATGCCAAAAAAGCAAACTGGGTTGAAAATCCTTGCCCTGAAGTCGCTGAATTGGCCGAACAAATCCTACAAAAGAAAAAACATAATATGACAATGGTACACGATAAAATTTGCAATGCTTTCTGTTTTATTGTGTACCATTGCCACGTTGATGGTTTTGCATCGGTGCAATGCAAAATAAAACAAACCGATGTGCAAGCCTTATTGTGTTCTGGCCTAACACAATCATTTATTTTGGATATGGTCGACCGACCGTAGTTGCGGTAGTTCGACCTTTACCAAAGATAAAGGATTGTGTTACGCCAAAACATAAGACACTTTAATACTGTCTTCGACGAACTCTTTTCATCAACCCACATAACGATTAACAAGAAAAGTTTTGAGGACACGGTAATGTCGTTCGTACTTGAATTTCTTTCCTTTACATCGTTGCCATTCCTTCAAAGTCCTGCCAAGATTTTCAACATCAGTATCTTCCGGAAAATGATGTGCTTTGATCAATCTCCCCATGTGCATAAAATCGTGGACTCTTTGGTGTATTTTTCTCCAACGCGACCACAACATATTCTGATCACGCGCAACTTTGGAAGTACTTCTATCTAATTTGAATTCTGCACTGACATTAGTCCACAACAGTGGTTCATTTACTTTAACCCGATTCCGTTTTATATCGTCCGGGGTCGGATAAAAAATCATATAGTTTGTACAAAGACATAAATCTTCATCCCACGTAAACTTAGGACGAGGTTTAGGTGCATCTGGTAATGAATGTAGAGGATTTGCTGGTTTTTTCGGTGCAAGTTCTTTTTTAGATGACGAAGAAGAAGAAGTTGTGGAAGATTTGCATCGCTTAACTGTTGGGTTACCATAGTGTCTAGGAGGAGTAGGATATAATCCCTTAAATAGAGGAGGAGTGAATAAAGGAGGAGATGTCGATGAAGGTTCAGTGTAGTAGTAGTTATGGGCTAATTTTTCAGTTACGCTCCGAAATTTAGGTGATGCCGGAGGAGTACCGAGTAAAATAAAGTTTGGAGGAGAAGATGGTGGAGGTGAATCTGATGACTGAGTGGCTTGGGAAGATGATGGATTTGACATTACGAAAAAAAATAGATTAATCGGATGAAATCGAGAGAAGATTTGAGAAATATCGAACTAAGTTGTAAGTGAATGAAGTGAAGAACATTTTGAGTTTATATAGAATTTGGGAGTTAAATATAAGCCGTTGGATGAGCCTAATCTAATCGACAGAAAAATTGTCGTCGACGGAAATTCTGTCGACCTCGATGGAAAAACCATCTGTCGATGGAAATTCCATCGACGACACTAATACTGTCTCACGTTGCAAAGTTGCAAATTTGCAACGTCGTTTTGGCTCTTTGCTGGCTCCATAGTGAGCCAAAACACTCTAAATTTGTGTTTTTTGTGTCCCATAGGAACAAGCCTAATGCTAAAAGAATTCTTTCTTATCATGGTAAATCAACAAACTTGTTTTTTTTTTCTTTTTCTTTTTCCTATAAGCAAAACCAAATTATTTTTCAAGTCTATTTGTTTCAACTTTTTCTTACTAGTTCTCTGGCCAAAACCGAAGACTATGAATGTACAATTTTAATGAGGAGGGTACAACAAGCTTCATAGCTTGTTTGTCTTTCAACTTGGGCGATTTAGATGGCCAATAAAGTTCACGTCGTTATTAAGATTACTGAATACTCCATCCGTCCTAGAAAAAATGACGCATGTATGTTTAATCATGTGTTAGAAGTAGATATGTTTGGTTTTCCCTACTTACCACCTACACTCTCACTATGTTTCCATCCCCCTAAATTCCCACCTATAAAATAATTTAAAACTCTCATATGCACTCTTTTGACTTTGCTTTTCACCCAACTTCATTTCCACCCCACTACTAAAACAATTAAAAACTTAAAAATCGAATTTACTTCTCTTGCTCGCAGACACCCGGCCTCTCTTCTGCTTATGCTTCTGCTTCTCCTTCTCCTCCTCTCTTCTTCTGAGTTCTAAATAAGACACCCAACCTTGAATCCATATTCTTGATGCCTCTAAGGAAGAGATCAGTTGTTCATGAACATTCAAAACCCAAAAAAAGGCAATTTCATGAACGTTAATTTCATGAATCAAAGACATGAACTAATAAAATAAAAACATTTAATCAAAGACATGAACTACTGTAAATTTACTTATTATCTTCTAAAAACAATTGATTTTCAAGAACAAACACTCTCTCTGTTAGAGAGCCTACAATGCCAGCTATATCTTTGATTATACCTCCCAACTTTATATAACAATAATTATAAGCTGAGTATATCATGATTAGTCTTTGATTTGATTTTAAACAAAAATGTAATAAGAGGTGAAAAACATTTAATCAAAGACGTGAACTACTGTAAATTTACTT
>JAJJMA010216641.1:468-15027 GCA_023529015.1 Papaver nudicaule | reverse complement strand
TTCTTCTAGATAGTTCTGAACTTGTATCCAGGTAAATATGTTATAATTGTATATTCTACAATCCTTCTCTTCTACAACAAGGCCATTCAAGAATTATAGGTTGTAAACCCTAGATTCGATAGATAAAATCTATATTTTACATCAGCTTAGGTTGATTAACATATAGGTTATAGATATCGCTAGGTTCTCTAGTTGTTCTTGTAAGAATACAATTAGGTCACGGTAACGTGTAAATTCTGATTGTGTTCTTTTGATACCTGAACTTGTGGACGGTTCCTCAAAGCACAAAATAAGTTTTCCAAAACCTTGATTATATCTAAAGGGAAAATTGTTCTTTACGTATTCTTTATCGAAAGACTGTTTGAGTACAAAAAGCCTTTAACAGCAGTTAAAGCAACTCATATGCCTGTAAAGGACGTCAGCTAGGGGAATCAAGTGCGTGACGATCTATGGGGATCCAGAGACGTAAGGAATGCGACAATAGCTGATTCGCTTAGAGGGTGGAATCACTTTCTTCTACATTCCAGACCGAAGTCTTATAGTAGGCTAGTGTTTGTAGACAGTTTGTACTGTGCGGTGTTCAAACTGAACGAGGTCCTGGGGGTTTTCTATTGGATTGTAGTTCCCTCGTTCACAAAACTTCTGATGTCTTGTGTGTTTTACTTTCCGCATTATATCTCTGATTATATAATTAAAGCGACACAAGTCGTACATTATTAATCCTGCAGTTAATTTTGAATCTTGAATAAAGATTTACAGAGACTTGTCTTTGTAGGAATTGATTACTTGCGATCCAACTCAGGTTTCACATATTTGGATATTGAGATCGTCTGTATCTTACCATAGACTCACGAGCCAAACAAAAAGTTGTGGTGTATTTTGGTACCCTCGCTTTTTCAATTGGTATCAGAGCCGGTAAACACATAAAAGACGTAACTGTCTGTGTTTATTAGGGTTCGTAAAATATGGAACAAAGCGTAAAAGCTTGTAACGTACTATCTGGAAGCACTTTTGATATGCATGTAGAAGTTGATGTGTTAAAAGTGTTGAACCTAATCTTAACAATACTTCTTCTTCATAATCAAGGACTGAACAAGCCCTGATTGGATCTACTAGACAGGATGCTCCTGTTAATGATCTAAAGTCTGATGTTTATTGGGTGTCCTGCCTTCGAAAGAATATGGATGATGATAATCCTGATTCAGACATTGAGAGAGAAGTAGAAGAAGATGTTTCATCTATCGTTAAGGTTTTAACTCCTTCTTTGAAGAGCACACCCAACTTTATGCTCCTTGAAATTCTATCTCAACTCTCTCGAGATAACAAGAATTTGAAAAGGTGTTATACAGGTTGTTTTGATATTCTCAATAGTAAAGTAAAAGAACTTGTTAGGGCATTGTCCGATCAAACCCACTAGCTTTGGTATGTCAAGCTAGTTGTCAGTTTTAGGTGTCAAAACACAATTCTTGATTTAGCCTACTAGAGTTTAGATTTCGTAATTGGGATATAGACAAAGTAGTAGAGACCTTGAAGACGAAGACTGTGAATACAAAGAATACATCAGTTATTCTTCATCGACAAAAGGTTAGTAGGAGTTATGACTTTTATGGAAATTCTTCTATTCTACTTATTTTATCTTTCGAAATAGTCGGCTACTTTAGTAGAGATACTAATAGCGATTGAGATCAAGTTCTTGTTTACATAACCATGTGTTATGTTGGTATTTGTTCCCACGAATACTAAGGTTACAAAAATGCATGAGATAGATTCGATACCATCTTTCTATAGCAATGGTTTGCTTGAAATCACTTGTAGGATATGGGTGAATCTAAAGGAGTACTCTTGAGCAAGAGTCCATTGGATTATAGTTGAGGGCGTATAACACGTCTAAGTACTGGCCCAGCCCAGAACTTCCAGCGGATCCAGTTAAACCTTACTTCTGAGTAACGGCGGTTAACAAATCGGTTCGTGAACAGTGACTCCGGAAATTTCTCCTGAGTTCCAAAACATCAATTTGTACACATACATGTACGTGAGCCACAGATTCGATGTATTTGGTCATAATTCAGAAGGACGGTTCACGAAACGTCTAAGGTGAATATTCTCTGGAATTTCACACGGGTTAAACTATGACTCCTTTATCTCTTAGTTGACTTAGTTATCACGAATATATCTTCTGTGGTCCATCTAACGATTCTCAATGAGTCAATAAGATAAAGATTATCTCTGGTCTGTTGGATTTCTATCTTGAAGTGGTTAAGAGCTAATAAACCACTTGGCAGATAAATGTTTAATGAATTCCAATTGAGATAAATTTGTGTTTACTTGGTTTGCAAGTTAGGGTTTACCAAAATTGTGGGATAAGTAACTAGTTGTTTTATTCCTAAGCAACCTATCTAATTGAGTGTTATAAATAGAGGGTTTCAGGACGAAAAAACACAAGCATCAAGCATACGTGAAGTTTCCCTGTGGAGTTGATTGTAAACTCTTTTCACTTAGGTGAAAGCTTGTTGTGGTATAGTCATCCTCTATTAGGTAGCAGTTCCTCTGTGGGATTTACCTAACGACTATAAAGACTTCTCTTGAGAGTTGGGAAGCACAGGTAGGAGATTGAGACCTTAGTGGTTGAAATTGGATTAACCTGTAACCTTGTTAACCTGATCACGTTCTTGTTTATTCTACGGTCCTTCTCTTCTGCAATAAGGCCATTCAAGAACTGATATGTTACACACAGGGTTGAAAGGAAGCAACGCACGGCTGTACTTGGTGTTGTAAGACCTAGTTAGCTCCAGTTGTATAAGTTTCTTAAGTGATTCTTTTTATAACTGAGGTAGAGACAAGTTGGGCATAGTTTACTCGGTTTACTTGTCAGCCCCCGCTTGTAAGTAGATTTTTGTATGACCTGGAGCAATCCGAAGGAAGTCACTTTGTGTATGTCAAAATGATAGAGGACAGTTCAAACATACAGTTGATAATTGAGGTTGCAAAGACAGAATTATTAACACAAGCCTTTAACAGTGGTTAAAGCAACTCCTAGGCCTGTAAAGGACGACAGCTAGGGGAATCAAGTGCGTGACGATCTGTTGGGGATCTAGAGACGTAACGAGTGCGACAGTATCCAGTTCACGTGGAGGGCTAGAATTAGTCTCTGCTACATCCCAGACCGAAGTCTTATAGTAGGCTAGTGTTTGTAGACAGTTTGTACTGTGTGGTGTTCAATCTGGACGAGGTCCCGAGGTTTTTCTACAGGTCGTAGTTTCCTCGTTAAAAAAATCTCTGGTGTCTTGTGTGCTTTACATTCCGTATTATATTATCTGATTATATAATTAAAGCAAACAAAAGAAGTACGTTATCATTAACCAGATTATTGTCCCCAATCAATCCAACGGATTTACCAAGACTTTGTCTTGCGTCGGACTGATCCCTTGTGATCCAAACTCAGGTTAAATAGATATGGATATTGATTTTTGAGATCGTCCAGATCTGACGATAAGACTCATGAGCCCAAACGAAAAGTTGGTAATATTTTGATACCCCTGCTTTTTCAATTGGTATCAGAGCCGGTGAACACATAAAAGGCGTAACTGTCTGTGTTTATTGAGGTTCATGATTATGGATCCTAGTACTGACTCTACTCCAGAGGACACCACTCCAACTCACTCATACACAACTGGTTCAACACCATCTTGTGGAGAACAGCCAACCGAGGTTGTCAAATTGAGTGATAATCCTTACTCTTTCTTTCTATCAGATGATTCTGATTCGGATCTTGAAAGAGATGCAGCTAAGGAAAGTAGTGGACTCATCAGGTTCATGAAATTTCAGGCTTCTGAAATCTCACGACTAAAGGCCAAAGTAAATTCACTTACGGATAAAGTCAATGAACAAGAAACCTTGGTTAATGAAAAAGGAGGGGTACCGAAATACAACCAACTTTTCGTTTTGGCTCGTGAGTCTTATGGCTTAAGTTTGGACGATCTCAAAAATCAATATCCAAACTCTAATAACTGGAGTTGTGATCTTGGGGATCAACTCGACAAAGTTGGGACGTTGGAGTTAAACTCTACAGTTATTGGATAACGTACTACTTGGTGCTTTAATGATATAATCAGAGATATAATACTGAAAGTAAAAGCACACAAGACACCAGAGATTTTTTTTAACGAGGAAACTGCCTTGCAGAAAAACCTCGGGACCTCGTCCAGATTGAACACCGCCCAGTACAAACTGACTACAAACACTAGCCTACTATAAGACTTCGGTCTGGGATGTAGTAGAGACCAACTCAAGCCCTCCAAGCGAATTGGCTACTGTCGCACTCCTTACGTCTCTAGATCCCCCACAGATCGTCACGCACTTGATTCCCCCAGCTGACGTCATTTACAGGCCTAGGAGTTGCTTTGACCGATGTCAAAGGCTTGTGTCAGCAATACTGGCTTTGCAACCTAATTGTTGACGTATGGTCTAACTGTCCTCTATCAGTTTACCACACACAAGTTGACTTCCTTCGGATTGTTAAATCCAGGTCATACGGAAATCTACTTCGCAAATCAGGGCTGACAAGCAAACCGAGTAAGCTATGCCCAATTTATCTCTACCTCAGTTATACACGAAGAATCACTTGAAAAACTTGTATAACTGGAGCTAACTAGGTCTTCCAACACCGAGTGCAGCCGTGCGCTTCTACCTTTCAACCTTGTGTGTAACGTATCAGTTCTTGAATAGACGTATAACAGAAGAGACGGACTATGGAATAGACAAGAACGTGATCAGGTTACCAAGGTTACAGGTTAATCTGATTTCAACCAAATATGGTCTCAATCTCCTACTTGTGATTCCCAACTCTCAAGAGAAGTCTTTTATAGTCGTAGGGAGTTCCCAGAGGAGCTGCAACCTATATAGGATGACTATACCACAACAAGCGTTCACCGAAGTGAAAAGAGTTTACGTTACCTTCTCTAAGGACCTTCACGTATGCTTGATGCTTGCGGTATTTGTCCGTAGACACCTCTATTTATAGCACTCAATAAGATAGGTTGCTTTGGAATAAAGCAATCAATTACTTGTCCCACAAGTTAAGGAAACCCTAAACTTGATAACCAAGTAATAGAGATTAATCTCAATTGGAATTCTTTTTATCATTTATCTGCCAAGTGTTTTGTTAGCTCAAAAACACTTCAAGATAGAATCTAACAGACCTGAGATAATCTTTATCTTATTGACTCATTGAGGATCGTTAGATGGACCACAAAGATATTTATGTGATATACAAGTCCACCTAAGAGATAAAGGAGTTTAGAGTTTGACTCAAGTGAAATTCTGAAAGAATATCCACTAAATCCGACACCAGCAAAGTAACCAACATTGGATTCGCGTACAGGTTCGCGAAATGTTCAGTCACTTTGGAACTCAGAAGAAATCCGAGTTTCTGGTTTGCGAACCGGTTCGTGAACCGTCCGCCTGTCAGATTTCGTCAAATCTGGATTCCGCTGGAAGTACTGGGCTTAACCAGAACTTAGACGTGTGTACGTCCTCAGCTGTAATCCATGGACTCTTTGCTCAAGAGTACTCCTTTAGATTCATCCATATCCAACTAACGATTTGCAAGCAAACCATTGTAATGGACACATGGCACCGAATCTATCTCATTCATTCTTGTACTCACAGTATTTGTGGGAGCAAACAATGGTCATGACACAAGGTCACGTTAGACAAGAATACGATCTCAATCGTTATTATCACTACTAAAGTAGTCGACTATATTTCGAAAGAATAGAGAAAGTAGAATAGAAGAATTTCCATAAAGTCATAACTCCTACTAACCTTTTGTCGATGAAGAATAATTGATGTCTTCTTTGTCTTCACAATCTTCGTCTTCAAGGTCTCTACTACTTTGTATATATCCCAAATCCGAAATCTAAACTCTAGTAGGCTAAATCAAGAATTGAGTTTTGACACCTAAAACTGACAACTAGCTTGAGATACCAACGCTAATGGGTTTGACCAGACAATGTCCTAACAGTTAAGTCCCTAACCACAGAGATCCCACTACTAAAGAGGAAAGGTCATTCATCTGACTCAACAGTGAAAAGTAATAATCCTCAGAGCCCCACCAGTTCGAGAATTTTTTTGATGTGGGAGCTTTTTCTGTGTGGGTGTGTGGGACGAATGGGTGGATGCCGTTTGGCACCGGTCATAATTGTTTTGACTAATAACAGTTTTCCTTCTTATACACTCCTAAAATCTGGGAATAACTAATAACTATCCTAAATAAAAGCTAAAAAATCAAAAACTTGATAACACGTTTATTTTTTATTTATTAAAATCACGAATTTTGTTGAATATTTTATATCACCAAATCTAATTAGGTTTGAGACTTGAGAGGTTACAAAACCAGAACTTGAGAATAAAAAAATTCTTATCTTTCTTTTTTGAGGTTTTTCAACAGTTAGAGGTAAGTCTTGATCTCCTCTATAACAATTACTGTATACGAACAATCTTGGTTTTACCTTATTTTAATTTATTTCTTTGCTCGATTTCTTCTCTATTATGGTCTTCGTCTCCTATTAGAACTGTTATTTCACTTAATATTGGCGAATATTTTTCCCTTGCAAAATGGCAGATAAAGTCAAGAATTTTCCTTTTGATTTGGATGAAGTTGCTGATGATCAATGTCAAGCTATGAGAACTTCAACAACAGGATTGTGGAGACAAACGTCAAAGACAATAACATTAATGGGGTTGATACTGGTGATGGCAAAACCATGATTGGCAAAACATTTATGTCGATGACGATGCATATGACTACTATAAAGCTTATGAAAGGACAGTAAGTTTCAGCGTGCGAAAACATTGGACTTCGAAAAAAAAAACAAACAAGAAAATTGTGAAAAGGACATTTTGATGTTCATGTGAAGGTGAACACGAAAATCATGGAAGAGGCACACCAACTAAACCTAGGGCACTGACAAGAACAGGTTATTTGGCAAGAATAAAAATTGAACTAAATGACACTGGAACCTATTCTGACGTAGAATTTTTGGAAAAGCATAACCATCAGCTTGTATCTTTTAATAAGGTACATCTATTGCGATCTCAAAGAAAAATACGACCATCTCAAAGATTTTAATTAGTAATTCTACCGGGTTGGGAGCAACTAGAATCTTCTCGTATATGAATGAAGAAGCAGGAGGACCACAAAATCTTAACTTTACGCAGGAAGATTGTAACAATTTGGTTTAAGGAAAGCGCACTGAATGGCTAAAAAAAAAGGTGATGCAAAACTTCTTTTAGACTTCTTTAAGGATAAGCAACTAAATCATTTTTCCGCTCCATCCAAGTCGATAAGGAAGGCCGTATTATGAACTGTTTTTGGTGTGATGCAAAATCAAGAGTTGATTACAGTATATATGGAGATGTTGTATGTTTCGACACTACATTTAAAACGAATGATTATGACATGTCGTTTGCGCCTATCGTTGGGGTAAACAATCATGGTCAGACTATATTATTTGGAAGTGCATTATTAAGGGACGAGACTACAAATTCATTCATATGGTTGTTTGAAACATTCCTAATAGCGATGGAAGGCAAAGAAATGAAAATTATATTCACTGATCAGGCCAGCCAGATTGCTACTGCAATTAAACAGGTATTCCCTAATGCTAATCATCGTCTATGTTTATGGCACATTTTCCAAAATGCTGTGAAACATTTATCAAATATATTTGGTACTCATGAGAAATTCACAAATGAGTTTATAAAATGCATTTATGATTATAAGACAAAAGATGTGTTTTTGTTGAGTTTGGAGCAATTACTTGAAAAATATGAGCTAAAAGATAACAACTGGTTAAATAACTTGTTCAAGTTACGTGAGAAATGGGCACAAGTATATGGCAGGGAACATTTTTGTGCTGGTATGACAACCACACAAAGAAGCGAGAGTATTAATAACTACTTCAAGAAATATTTTAAGAAGAAACAAACTCTTTCGGAATTTGTCATTCAATATGATAAAGCAGTGGCCGCTCGATGTGAAAAGGCTAATAAAGCAGATCACAGATCCATGTCAACGATACCGATCCTAACATCCGTATGGGAAGTAGAAAAAAAATCGTCTGAAATATATACAAGGAAGCTCTTTAATGAATTTCAGACGCAAGTTCAGAGGCTCATTGGTCTTGATTTCAAACTTGATACTGATGACGGAACGACAAGCGCATACAAAGTATCATCCTATATTGGAAAGCGGGCTCCTCGTACAGTACGTATTAGTCTTTCCAACCTTACATTTCAGTGTAGCTGCAAAAAGTTTGATTTTTTTGGCATTCTATGTGCCTATATTCTGAAAGTACTTCGTCATTTGAAGTTATTGTGAGTGTAGAAAATACCATCGCCAGATAAACCAATCCTAATGGCGAAGCTGTATGGATGTGAAGTGACTATGATACACAGAATCACCTAAGGGTATAGACAGCGATATGAAGAAGAGAAAGAGCCCAATTTGGCGAGATGAGGCCAAGTAAAACAGAGCGAGTCTCACATGGGCGAAGGGAATCTGTACGAATGAGTAGTTGAGAAGTGATTGTGCATTTAAGGATGGACAGAATGGATCTATTTTCAGAGTTGACCGGTTGACTCAGTGGGTTCACCGTCAGCAATAGTTATCCACATAGAGGAAGCATCGCCGAAGCTAGCGAAGCTATGCCAGGATCGCTAAATTACGTAATACTCACTATTATGCTGAGAATCACGTGAGGGCGAAAGAGGACAAATAATGGCATAAGAGGTCGCTATCAATATTAGCCGTAACCCATTGTAATCTCTCCCTATATAAGGCGAGAAATCCCCATTATAAAAGGGGTTGGTGTGATTTCAGTCTGGCTTAGTGAGAGGAAAAGTGAGTTATCTCCTTGCTCTCCCTAATCCAGTGTTGTGTGAGTGATAATCTAAAGCTTGAGAGAAAAAGTGTTCTAAATCAAGGTGAGAAATGTAACCCAACTTCTAATAATAGAAACCCTTGGATGTAAGCCTCAAGCATGAGGAAGAACCAAGTAACTCGCTGTCAAGTATCTCTAACTCTTGTTCTTTACTGTTTTGATATAGTTGTATGTGTGTATGATGTTGTATGATAATCATTGGGTGTACAGTCAAAGATCTAGCAATGGGATTTTTGACTGTTACATTTTGGCGCTAGAAGAGGTTTTGGACTTGATTTTCCTTAGTTTTTCATGTTGTTTGCTTAAGTTTCATCATGATTTCGTGCAAAAGTAGTTTGTTTTGATGGTAAAGATGTTGTTTGTTTTAAGTATTTTCACATGATGATGCTATTTTTAGTAAGTTCTAAGTCTCCCTGTTAGCAAAAGGCTATTTTTAGCATAGTTTTCTGTACTTAGAGAGCCTTTCTCCAGAAATATTTCCATCTATAGTAGTTATTTGTTCTGAAACTGAAATCCTGGCTTGTCTTTCGGCTAACTTTGCTATAACAAATTAGAAGTAGGTTCAGTAGAGATCACCACTGTGTACGTATGATATAATGAGTTATAGTCATTTGTTTCTTATCGCAAGGAGTAGTTATTTTTGGGATTGTCGTGATAAGCCTAAGGAGCACCTATGAATTTATTAGTTGCTGATCTTTAAACTCACAATTACACATAGCATAATGATTTCGGCTCCACCTACACATATTTCGCCGTACAATCTTTTGATCGATAAGGCATCAGTCTTTCAAAAATCATTATTTTAGACCCTGAATAATTTGACATATTTCATATTAGTCCTTCTCTACCTAACTTAGATCACATGTCTGAGATAATACAATATTACTGCCATTTTTGTCCCATGCTAGGTTGTACTTAAAAAAGACTTTCAACTACCTCCACTAACTTGTTGGGCATTTACTAACAGTACTACCAAATTAATACTGTCAGGGAGTGCTTTTGTCTTGTTTCATAGATTGACGGAGAATGGCATCTAAAAGTAAGGGCAATCATCTATCGGCGAGTGCAAATCCAAAGCCACCGGCGAAAGATCTACCGTTGACAAACACTACTCAGCATTTTACGAGAAGCAAAGGAACTGGTATGCCGCCACCTGGAGGCGTTGGCACTTCTCTATTGAATGGCGAGCCGCATGAGCAGTCTAACGTCCAGCAACCAAATGTTCAGGACGCGGTAAACATAGAGGATGTGACTGAACAAGATGAGCTAGAAGCAATGGGAGAGACAAATGAGTTGACACATCGACATGGTAAAGGCATTGATATGAGCGTCATCGGTGAAAACTCAAAGAAGGCCGCTACTACCAAAGGAGCTGTCGACGATCAACTTCTACAGTGGCAGCATTCCAAAAACAGTTGGCGAAACCTTGGAGAGGCCAATCATACTTCAAGGGGAGAATGTGGGTTCTAACGGTGCCACAAACACTATGTTCCAAAAGTTCATAGAAATAAACGCCCAGAATCAAGAACAAATGCAACTTCAGATGAAATTACAGATGGAAATGATGTTGAAGAGTAACAGAGAGATAATGGAGGAAAACAAAAAGTTTTTCTTATATAGCAGCAGCAGGAGTCGGCCATCGCAATCGCAGCCAACTATTCACTCCAGGAAGAAGAACACAAAGAGTGTTAGGTCTGAGAACCAAAAGAAAGGCCCTGAAGGATCCGGCGATAACGAAAACAAAGATGGGCTAAATGATGTGGTAAGAGGACAACTACGGCAATTGCATAAGCAGGTGGAAATTCTTCAAGGATCGTCGAAGGATGTCAAGTTGGCGAAAGCAATTTGGGAGGCTAAGAAAACGCTTTTTAAACAAAACATTATAACTGGCCACAAATCCAGGAGATTTTCGATGCCAACTTTCACGTCAATCTTCGATGGTACAGGAGACCCATCCCAACATTTGAAGATCTACAAGAGGGACTTGGCGGCATGGACTAATCGGGATACCATAATGTGTAAATCGTTCCTTGCATCCCTCAAAGATGAAGCTCTTGTTAGGACATTGTCCGGTCAAACCCACTAGCGTTGGTATGTCAAGCTAGTTGTCAGTTTTAGGTGTCAAAACTCAATTCTTGATTTAGCCTACTAGAGTTTAGATTTCGGAATTGGGATATAGACAAAGTAGTAGAGACCTTGAAGACAAAGACTGTGAAGACAAAGAAGACATCAATTATTCTTCATCGACAAAAGGTTAGTAGGAGTTATGACTTTTATGGAAATTCTTCTATTCTGCTTTCTCTATTCTTTCGAAATATACTCGACTACTTTAGTAGTGATAATAGCGATTGAGATCGTATTCTTGTCTAACGTGGCCTTATGTCATGACCAGTGTTTGTTCCCACAAATATTGTGAGTACAAGAATGAATGAGATAGATTCGGTGCCATGTGTCCATTACAATGGTTTGCTTGCAAATCGTTAGTTGAATATGGATGAATCTAAAACAGTACTCTTGAGCAAAGAGTCCATGGATTACAGCTGAGGACGTACACACGTCTAAGTTCTGGCTAAGCCCAGTACTTCCAGCGGAATCCAGATTTGACGAAATCTGACAGGCGGACGGTTCACGAACCGGTTCGCAAACCAGAAACTCGGATTTCTTCTTAGTTCCAAAGTGACTGAACATTTCGCGAACCGGTACGGAATCCAATGTTGGTTACTTTGCTGATGTCGGAATTAGTGGATATTCTTTCAGAATTTCACTTGAGTCAAACTCTAAACTCCTTTATCTCTTAGATGGACTTGTATATCACATAATATCTTTTGTGTTCCATCTAACGATCCTCAATGAGTCAATAAGATAAGATTATCTCTGGTCTGTTGGATTTCTATCTTGAAGTGTTTCTGAGCTAACAAAACACTTGGCAGATAATGATAAAAAGAATTCCAATTGAGATTAATCTCTATTACTTGGTTATCAAGTTTAGGGTTACTTATGGGACAAGTAATTGATTGCTTTATTCCAAAGCAACCTATCTTATTGAGTGCTATAAATAGAGGTGTCTACGGACAAATACCGCAAGCATCAAGCATACGTGAAGGTCCTTAGGGAAGGTAACGTAAACTCTTTTCACTTCGGTGAACGCTTGTTGTGGTATAGTCATCCTCTATAGGTTGCAGCTCCTCTGGGAACTCCCTACGACTATAAAAGACTTCTCTTGAGAGTTGGGAAGCACAGGTAGGAGATTGAGACCATATTTGGTTGAAATCGGATTAACCTGTAACCTTGGTAACCTGATCACGTTCTTGTCTATTCCATAGTCCGTCTCTTCTGCTATACGGCTATTCAAGAACTGATACGTTACACACAAGGTTGAAAGGTAGCAACGCACGGCTGCACTCGGTGTTGTAAGACCTAGTTAGCTTCAGTTATACAAGTTTCTTAAGTGATTCTTCGTGTATAACTGAGGTAGAGACAAGTTTGGCATAGCTTACTCGGTTTGCTTGTCAGCCCCGATTTGTAAAGTAGATTTCCGTATGAACTGGATTTAACAATCCGAAGGAAGTCAACTTGTGTGTGGTAAACTGATATAGGACAGTTAGACCATACGTCAACAATTAGGTTGGAAAGCCAATATTACTGACACAAGCCTTTGACATCGGTCAAAGCAACTCCTAGGCCTGGAAAGGACGTCAGCTGGGGGAATCAAGTGCGTGACGATCCGTGGGGGATCTAGAGACGTAAGGAGTGCGACAGTAGCCAATTCGCTTGGAGGGCTTGAGTTGGACTCTGCTACATCCCAGACCGAAGTCTTATAGTAGGCTAGAGTTTGTAGTCAGTTTGTACTGGGCGGTGTTCAATCTGGACGAGGTCCCGAGGTTTTTCTGCAAGGCAGTTTCCTCGTTAAAAAAATCTCTGGTGTCTTGTGTGCTTTTACTTTCCGCATTATATCTCTGATTATATAATTAAAGCACAAAGTAGTACGTTATCCAATAACTGTAGAGTTTAACTCCAAAGTCCCAACTTTGTCGAGTTGATCCCCAAGATCACAACTCCAGTTATTAGAGTTTGGATATTGATTTTTGAGATCGTCCAAACTTAAACCATAAGACTCACGAGCCAAAACGAAAAGTTGGTTGTATTTCGGTACCCCTCCTTTTTCAATTGGTATCAGAGCAGGTGAACACATTAAAGACGTAACTGTCTGTGTTTATCTAGGCTTGTGAGTTATGCATGTTAGTACTAATTCTACACCAAAGAACACCACTCCATCACACTCATATACAACTGGTTCAACACCATCTTGTGAAGAACAACCAATCAAGGTTGTCAATATGAGTGATAATCCTTACCCTTTCACCTTGACAGATGACTCTGACTCGGAGCTTTAAAGGGATGCAGCTAAGGAAAGTAGTGATCTCATTAAGTTCATGAAATTTCAGTCTTCTGAGATCTCGCGACTAAAAGCCAAGGTTAACTCCCTTTTGGATAAAGTCAATGAATAAGAATCCATGGTTATGTCCCTAACCACTGAGATCACACTACTAAAAGGGAAAAGTCATGCAGCCGACCCAACCCTGAAAAGTGGTAATCCCCAAAACCCCACCAGTACAGAATCTGAAAAATCTGAACTTATGATTGCTCATAAAAAGATTGAAGAGTTAACGGGAGAAATTGATCGTCTCAAATCAATATCTGAAAAACCCGAAAACAGTCAATCAAAAACAAGAACTCATCGTGGTAAAACTATTGGAACGAAGGTGATATCTTCGAGCACCTCAAACAAGGTGATTAATTCCCTCATCATTATGATGATAACAGTACCCACAAAAGGAGTTCTAATGAAGGTAAACATGAGAAATCATGTAGTTTCTGTAAAAAGAAAGGACACCTTCAGACTGAATGCAATAGCCAAAGGAGGATGAAACGAGTTGCTTAATTCCAGGACACTTTAAACCTCGTGTTAAAAAGTGTGTTTGAACTCTCAAAATCTTACCCAGGTACAAGGGATGAGATAAAGAGAGGGTCCTCACCTATGAGCGGAAATCATAGTAGAGTTATTCCATACTCTAGAAGAAAACCTCAGAGACCGGAGAACATGATGCCTGGTTCAACCATGACCACTGAAAAGTGGACTCCAAAGAGAGGAAACTCTAAGAGCAATCAACCTCGAACTTCCAAAGAGATGATAAGCCTGAATAATCTGGATAATGTTATCAGGGTACACTAAGCTGAATGAAGACCTTGAAAAACAGGTTCAAAAATCTAAGAAATCATCTAGAAGTGAGTCAGATACTGAGCCGTATCCTAATGACAATACCTTCTATGACATCTTTGGAAGAGGAAGAAGACCGAGGAGGTCTAGACGAAGGTCCATACCAGGTGAGTATCACAATACTCACCCCAACACTCAAACCTAAGTGTTGAAAACTATTTCCTTGTCTTAGTACTGAGAGATAAGGAAATATGAATACAGGGGAAAGAAACCCTGACTATGGAAGTCAGTACCACTCAGAATAGGCACCTGAGTGAACAAACACGGTTATGTCAAAAACCATGTTGTGAGAAAAGGTACGAAGACACTTGTCCAGGCTGACGTGTTCAAAAAACCTGT
>JAJJMA010216640.1:0-11698 GCA_023529015.1 Papaver nudicaule | reverse complement strand
AAGCACCAAGTAGTACGTTATTGCCTAACTGTAGAGTTGACTCCAAATACTCTTTGTCGAGGTTTAACAACTCCAGTTATAAGTTTGGATATTGATTTTTGAGATCGTCCAGACTTAAACCATAAGACTCACGAGCCAAAACGAAAAGTTGGTAGTATTTCGGTACCCCTCCTTTTTCAACTTTCGCGTTGTGCTACAGGTGATAACAATACGTCGGAGATTGATAGACATCCGAACTTACATTCAGGGGGAGTAAGTGTATTGGATATCAGTATTTTTCAATAGTACATATATTGTTTGCAGACTGACATATTTTGCAGGTACTATTGGTGTGATGTCAAGATAAGTAGAAGAACTCGAAGAGTAGAACTTAGGTTTGAAATTTCTCGTTCATCTATGTAAAGAGTTTTTGTCACTAAAATTGACAATGGGGGAGATTGTTAGAGCATGGCTCAGTCAACCTCACTAAGTGTTGGTATTTCAAGCTTAGATGTCAACTTTAGTGATCAAAACTCGAGTGCTAAACAACACACAATTAGGTGTAGTCATGTGAGAGTTAGCTTTAGGTTGTGGAAGATTTTGGTAGGATTTAGAATCACTGGTTGAAGAGTTGAAGATAGACTGAAGATCAAACGAAGACATCCGGCTTCATCATTCAACGGGTTAGTGAATCTAAATAACGCGATTCCATTATCTTTTACACCTGTGATACAAAAGACATAAACATAACGCTCAGCTTGAGCTTTACGTTATGACTTGATCACTTGTGATCAGTGTGTCTTATGATAATTCTGTTTTACCACTTGTGGTATTAGTGTGTAGTTATGACGTTCCAACATTGCTTAGAGCTTTCTTTTCTTCTCCGTCTCTAAGTTAATATAAAGGTTTTTCCTAAAACCTTTTCGAGTTGGATATAGCAATGTGATGTTATCTCGGTAGTACTACGGGATTTGATCCATCACAGTATTGTGTCTCTTCTTACCTAGTATGGCTCTGTCGGATTGATTGCATATATTTATATGAGCCAATGTAAGAGAGGTTGTGACTCACACTTATGTTGTGTAGACTCGAAATACTGATGTTTCTAAGATTCGAATATGACGTCTTGGTTTGGCTCTGAACTCTAAAGTTCTGAATCATTCATTTGATTCTGAATATGAACATCTTGTATGCCATATCTCGCTTCTGGATTCCGAAACCATATTTGTGTATCTCAACTTATGAATTTTCAATGTTCGAAACCTCAATGTAGGTTTTGGTAAAACTAACGTTGATTTCGAAACCATAATCTGGTTTTCGCATTCATAAGCTATTGGTCTGAAACTTAAATATTGTGACCAATGAGATATAACAGATTCGAAACTATGTTTGTGTGGCTGACAGTGACTTGAGAATCGAGGCCAATGTGTCTTGACCATGTGATCTAAAAGGTCGAAAAGACCTTGGGGTTTCCTAAAGGTTTATGTGAACCGGGAAATATATTCCTGTGCGTCGAGGCTAAAAAGGTGTGATGCTGAAACGGTTCTCGACCACATGGACTCTCAAGTTCGACACCAAACAATTGTGAAGAATTTAATATGTGTTTCTTGTTTCGAAACCTTAACCAAGGTTTTGTTAAACAGAATCTAGATTTCGAAACCAAGCTTTAGGTTTCGCTATATGGAAACTTTATTTGGGAACCTAAATATGGTTATGGTCATATAATGAACTTTAGGTTCCGAAACCTTAATTTGGTTTCTGCCAAAACAGATGTACGTTTCGAAACCATAATATGGTTGACTCAGAATGCGTAACTTTGAAGTTCAAACTCTACATTTTTGATTTGTGCTTCAACGAATTAATGATTTTGATATCCTCGGTTTGAAGTTTGAATTCGTTCATCTTCAATGTACAACTAAGTGGGATTGAGTCATCATCTGAAATATGGTTAGTCACTCTTGTTAGTGGACACATGATTTCGGATCAATACTGTATGTGATTAAATCTTCGTATGCTTTACTACTTGATCAAATATTCATTTGATTATTCATTTGATGTTTTGATTTGAATTCTTGGATATCATTAATGTAACATCTATATTGGAATCAAGAATTCAGGAGATTTAACATTTTGCTAGTTACTCGTGGAATCTCGCACCGTACTTCCAATGGTATATCTATTTGCGTGATTCGGAATGTCTGAACCAATGTGTTCACTTAAGCTTAACACACAAGGCTTTGTCCACGTTTGTTACGATACGTTTATGCGGGACGTTGAACCACGTTGGACCAGATCCCACGTCCACCTAGGTTCGCCTGGTTAGCCCAACAATACCAAGGAAGTAATGTCGACATTATAAAGCTGGTGACGACATTTGGAAGTAATAATATCTAAGGAGATTTTCGAAACTAAGGACACGTTTTCGAATTGAGATCTTTCCCATGATCATATTTGGTAAGAACCATATTTCGAATTAAAAAGAAATATCCAAATATACCTTAAGATATTATTTGCTTTGATTGCTCTTGGCTAAACATGTTTCGAAAATATATTTTCTTTATGGAATATATTTTTCTTAAATGTAAAATGCTAGAGTATTAGTTCTCATTAAAAGCTATGAGACTAAATGGGGAATTTCGGAACTATTATGTAAATGTGCTTTGTGGAATATCCGAAATTAACTTTGCCTCATTTCAAAGCTAAAGCCTTAGTCTATATAAATAGGAGTGGTATCTCTCCTGAAAGCTTAATCCCCTTGGCCAAGTTCTTCTTCGGAATTGTAAGCTTGTGTTGACGCTTTTCTTTTCAGTTACCTTTGAGCTTTTGCTCTCGGTCTAGAATTGCGTGAAAGTCTTCTCTTGGGATCGAGAAGCCTAGAAGTACCTCTTACGGGAAACTAGTTTATGTTTACTAGTCTTCTTTGTATTGTACTTGTTTTGTGTTCTATCATGTCTATCAAACCTAACGATCTTGTTTATTCTAAGGACACTCAAGATCGTTGTGATTAAAACATACTCTTTATCTATTAACCTGGATTTGTCAGCAAGCTGCTTTCGGTTTGTGTGCCTAAACTATAGATATTGAGTGGAATCAAGATTGTTGTTATTGGATTTGTTCTTTGCAGGTACATCGTTCTTCACGGTCATATCATATCGTACTTGCTACAGCTATCTGCTTGATTCCAACTGGGACGATAAGGTTGCTCTTTCGGGAGTTTAGGTTTTGAAACCTTGATCGATATCTCGAAGTGTTTATTGCCTAAGTAAACTCAATATCCTCGCTCTTGGTGTGAAAAGACTTCGGTGAAATATATGTTAGTTACCAAGGATATCATCTAGCGATTTGACCTGCCACTATTTGGTTGTTGTCTATAAGGTTGTAATCTTCCGATTGGAGGTCGGGTAGCGATATTTAGGGGGGCGTGAGGTAACTCTTGTGTAAGACAGTAACAGGCGTCTGTTTACGTAGGAGGTACATGTGCGTGACCACCTTGCCGTGGTTGGAGGCGTAGGAATACTGAGGGGGAATCTTTGTGACTAATAGTCGTATTAGGGTCATATTGTCTGCACCAGCTAGTCTGAAGTCTGAGAGTAGGTGTGTTGGTGGCTTAATTCTTAAGAGTATTCAAAACTGGACTAGGTCCTGGGGTTTTTCTACGAGTTTGTAGTTTCCTCGTTAACAAAATTTTGTGTGTAGTTTACTTTACTTCCACATTATATTTGAGTCATCTTATATAATTAAAGTATCGTACTTGGTTGGTTGACATAGTCTTTCGGATTCTTGTATTGACTCCCTTGTGTGAATCAATCAGATCTGAAAGAGATCTTGTTCTTGAGTTCTTGATTTCAGAAACCGGTCAAGGTTTGACTTATAGGTGGACTAAAATAAAAAATTGGTGGTGTACTCGGTATCATCGTCATGCCATCCAAGAAAAACATTGATATATCATGGGGTGATTTTGTTGGCAAACTAAAAATCTTATATTATGGTCATCAAGGTAAATTCATATCCTTAAAAGCTCAAATTTCAGAGCCACACCTTGCGGTCAATCCTGATTCTAGCTGTTAAGATGATGAGGAAACTCTCAACTCCACACTTTCACTGTTTTCTCAATAGTTGAAAAAATTGCTGCAAAGAAAGAAGAAGGGATCACAAACTTTTTCTTCTCCTAATAGGAAACATGATGAAAATAATTAGGATAATCCCAAAAATTTACCATAGTGATTTAAGTGTCTAGGTCATATTTCACCAAATTTTCCAAACGTAGACTACTGTGACAAATTAAAAGCTTACAATGCTACTCACGATTGTCCAGAAAATGAGCACATTGTTTTTTCCTCTTCACATCAAGATCTGTGTATGCACCCATCTTGCTTATCTTTTAGTGCTGAACATGATAATCTTTATCAAGATAAGCAAAACTGTCCCCTGGCAAAGAAATTCCATTTGTTTTGTGAATATTTTGAAAAGGAAAGACTGCAAAATAAAGCAGAAAATGAACAGTTAGAACTTAAATTGCCTAGCACTGAATCATGTATTCAATGCTATGAAAGGAGTTACACTGCACTCGTTGGACTTGTGCATCTCTGTAATGTTGTTATTCCGCATCTATGAGAAAGTAACTCAAATCTCAATGATACATTAGAAAGTATCAGTTTTGCAGTGAAAGTTGTCCTTCTTGACCACATGAATGAGAAAAATTGTGGAACTTCTTCAATGAAGTTTTCTCCTTAGAGATCTGCTCGTGTTGTTCTAACACGACCCACAACAGGACGCCAACTCGTCACCACCCAAACCACCTGTAAAGACGTGGGTTGAGAAAAGGCTTTTGAAACAGATTATTGAAGACAACAACCCTATCAACTCTACTCTTCATAAAGATCTTGACGAATCTCTTTAAAATTGCAGCAAAATCATCCCCACCCTCCACCAACTCCTCAGCTTCATCCAGTGTTGCTAGCTGATCAGATAAAAATTTGTTCATTATTCCTTTAAAACCTTCAAGCCCGTAAATCATACCAGTAACGTTGACACCAGTTGCCTCATCAGTTTGAAGTAACTATTCCTCAACCACAGCAACCTTGGCATTTTGACCAACGAAAAACTCATCAGCAAACACAGCAACTGACTGGCATTGCTGTATGAGCTTACGAATGCATTCGTTCATGGTATTAGCATTATTAGCTCTGCAACAAAACACGAGGAAAAAAAATAAGACCTCAGATGATAAAAAAACATAATAAACCATTTATTCAAAAAAAAAAAAAACTATCTGGAAAGCTGACCTTCTGCCTAGGTCAGGAACATTCTGCTCCTCCTGGACACCATGAGGCAATTCGTTCAGATCGTGGACAAAATGAGGCACTTCATTCTGGACAACAGGAGGAACTTCATTAACAACATTCTGGACAACAGGAGGCAGTTCATTAACAACATTCTGGACAACATGAGGAACTTCATCAACATTCTGGACCATTGGAGCAACCTGGGGAACAAAGAGCTGCAACCCTTGAGGAGCATAGGGGCCTGGATAGACAACTGCCAAATGATTAGCCTTCATCAGGGCTCTATACCTATCCTGCACTCCAAAAAAGTATGTTTCGATTAACAATATGAAGACTATATTCATTGAACAACAATTACTATCTCTATTAACTCAAAAGTGTACAACAAATCGACAATCCAGGTATCACAGATGGACTACTGAATCCAGGTTAGCAAAGCAAGAGACATGAATAATGTAGCAGGACAACCACATACCAATCCATTAGGCTATTAGCTAAGTCAATCAGGCTAATCAGCAGCACCCCAAAAATTATCAAAAATAAAAACAGATAAAAGCATTCAAAAAAGATTAAACAAATAACATGTAGTTGTAGCTACCAATCTATGATAGGTATGGAATATCTGTCTACATGCACAATGATATACTTAAAACATCTAACTGAAAATATTAATAGAGCCCTTGCAACTGTTTTTCAAAATTCTTTATAAGCTACCAAAAAAAAAAAAAAACATTGGATAACACATCTTGATATGATCTATAGACAACAAACAAAGAGTAAAAAAACAAATATAAAAACAATGAATCATGTTAAAATAGTATCAGAACCCTTGCACATATGTAGACTATTTTTCAGATTCTTTATAAGCTACAACAATAACACTAGATAACATATGGAGATCTTCTCTTATGGAGAAAATAGAGAACAATAAATAAGTAAAGGGTTTTAAATAAATATCATAAAAAAAACACCAACTATTCCATGGAGAAAATAGGGGGAAAAAACAAAAAAAAAAAAACAGTAAAAAAAAACAACAACTACACCATGGAGAAAATATAAGAATAAAAACAGCAAAATTAAGTAGAGTGATACCTTAACATCAGTTGGTGTCCTTCTTGGAAGAAAATGTGGTCGGTATCTTTCAAGAATGGAGACCCACTTCCTGTGGCTACCCCTTCCAAGTGCTTCATGTTCATAATGACCATGTAGGACGTACCAGGACTCAAGATCAGAGAAAGGAATTCTTTCTCTTCTTCCTCTGCCTCTACCAGCTCCTACTACCACCGCCTCCATATGTCTTTAGAAGAAAAAGAAAGGATGTCTACAAGAGAAAGATAAAGAGAAGAAAACCATTGGGTTCTTGAAGTATTTATACAAGTAAGACTAACAAATACCTACGGATCAAAACCTTGGAAGGCCCAAAATAGAAGCTACAGTGAAAGCTCATTGCTACAGTGGAAGAAAATTCATTTTATGATTCAACTCACGTGATATGCACGAGTGCTCATTTAACGGGTCGGTCAAGTCATCTAGGAGGTTTTTTTATAAAACTTGAAATAAGTAAGGGGTTAATGAAATTCTCTATCTATTTCAGGGGTGAAAAACATAAAATAAAATCCCCTATAAGTAAAATACGACTAACATAAGATAAGAAAGATCTCTTTATTACCTTTGGAAAATTTATTTCGATTCGGAAGTAATAAAAAGAAATCATCTCTTAAATTGAGAAACCTACGTGGCAAGTTTTTTTTTTATAAAACTTGAAATAAATAAGGGGTTAACATATTTTTTTATCTGTTTTGGGGGTGGAAAACATAAAATCCCCTATAAGTAAAAATTAAGTAAGATAAGAAAGATCTTTGTATTACTTCCGAACCGAACAGTGGTTTGGGAAATTTATTTTGATTCGGAAGTAATAAACAGAAATCATTTAACGGGTCGGTTAAGCCATCCAATTTATAAGGTTTTTTTTTTATAAAACTTGAAATAAACAAGGGGTTAAGGATATTTTTTTTATCTATTTTGGGGGTGGAAAACATAAAATCCCCTATTAGGAAATTAAGTAAATTACGACCTACATAGGATAAGAAAGATCTCTGGATTACTTTCGAACCGAATAGTGGTTTGGGAAATTTATTTTGATTCGGAAGTAATAAAGAGAAATCATTTCTTAAATTGAGGATCCTACATGGCAATCATCAGAGAAACAGATATTGGTTTTCATTTTTCAGAAATCATTTTAAGAATCATTATTAGATTATGCAGTAATTTATCATATTAGAGATGAAATTGAGAATTCTACATGACAATTATCAGAGAAACAGGTATCGGTTTTCATTTCAATTGAGAATCCTAAATGATAATTATAAGATCCTGATGTAGTTTATCATATTGGTTTTGATTAGAGATTGAGAACAATTATAAATTGAGAATCCTGATAATTACGAGAGAAACAAAAACATATGCAAAGAGAATCAGTGTTTGTTATGGATATATAGAAGGAGATTCTTTAATTTGAACCAAATCAGTGTAGAAATTTTTTAAAAAAAAACTCATGTAATTTCCAAAAAATCAGCTCGGGATTGCAATTTCTGTCTTGATTTTACTTATGAGAAACTGAGACAATCTTCACTTCCTTCGTTTTGAACCAAACCAGAGCATAGAAATAAAAAAAAATCTTCTTTCAACTAGAAAATGGATCTCTTTTTCATTTCCAAACTCTTAATTTGGTACTGCTAATTCATCACCAGCTTGATTGATTTCCGATCGTATGAGAGACCCGGAGTATAGGCGGGTGTTCTAGATCTAGATCTGAACGAAACCAGAAAAGGCGAGAAAGAGATAAGCGAATTTAGGGTTAGGGTTCGTTTTTTCCAGATCTAGATCTGACGAAAACACATTTATACCACGTCTATAATACCTGCTTAACCATTCAGTGCTGGACACGTGTATTTTTGGACATTTTTTACGGAATTGTAGTTAATTCCACGATAAGGATCCAGCTAAATGCAGGACCATTTACAGCTCGCCATACGGACGAATGTTATGGGCTAACCGTTCACAATAATTCTTCCAACCGTTCCATAACAGGGACGAATGTTATGGACTAAACCACCTAGCCTCCTACAAGATGATAAATTATTCTTCTACATCTATCTCCCCATAAATGATGAATTATAATGATGCAACAGATAATTTAATTTAAGATCAGTTTTCTCAACATTTTTTTAAGGAAATCCCTATGCTTGAATCTGAGTTTGTCTCCTGGGATAAAAATTCAATCTTGGTTATCAGAAATTGGGTTATATGGACGGACTAGCCAGTCGCCAGGTCGTAGGAGATGGCTAGCTACAAATTGTTTATTAAGACATGGGATACGTCACCTTAAAAGTGACATATATACCCCTTTAATCTTCTCTTCAACTATCTCTTTCTCCTTCGATCTGCATATTTTCTTCTCCATCTCAAACAAAACACTAACCGCCATTGACATCAACCTCACCACCGCAAAACCAGTACCATCATCGATTAATCAAACCACCACCACTATTCAACACCCCTCACCGATTAATCCACCACCATCGACAACATCTACACCACCACCATCGACGCCACCAACGACACCAAACGAAGCAGCTGCAGAACCACCACCACAAAAAATCAGTGGGAAATATCTTCTTCCACCATCTGTAGCACCGTCATCACGTCAACCACCACCACCACCGTCATCTCTTTCACACACCGACATTATCCACCACCATTATAAACACCAGCAACATATGTTCACTAAAAAAGGTGTGGATTTTTCGATCAATTGCTTGATTTTTTGATTGGTTGCCCTAAATTATTAATTTGGGTTTAAAATTGATTTTAACTTAATTTTAGACCGACACCACTTGTACCTGGGTACTATCAGTGTTGACACCACTTGTACCTAAAACTGTTTGCCCTAGATTATTAGTTTTTGGTTGAAATTTATTTTAACCCCAATTCTAGCATTACCACCATTTGTACCAGGGTATTATCAGTGTTGACTCCACTTGTATCTGAGATATAACAATGTTGTCTAATGTTTCTTTGCTTCTTCTTCTCTTCTTCTGCTTCTTGCTTTATCAATGATGTAACCACTGATACCTGGGTACTATCAGTGTTGACACCGCGTGTACCTGAGTTATATCAGTGTTGACACCACTTGTACCTGAGTTATATTAGTGTTTTCTAATGTTTTTTGCTACTTCTTCTTCTTCTTGCTTTATCAATGACGTAACCACTGGAACCTGGGTACTATCAGTGTAGTTGGTGGTGGATGATGGTGGTCGGAAGTTATAGTTGGTAATGGTGGATGGTGGTAGTGGTGCTGGTGGTGCTGGTTGGAAATGGTGGTGGTAGTGCTGGTTGGAAATGGCGGTGGTTGGAAACGGAGTGGTGGTGGTGGTTGGAAGTTATGGTTGGTAACGGTAGATGACAGCAGTGGTGGTGGTGCTGGTTGGAAATGAGGTGGTGATGGTCTCTGTATACTCCTGCTGAAACTTATAACATGTCTGATGTGGAGTTTTGACATTCTACACATTAATGTGGAAAGATCTCATCACATTAATACTACACGATATAATAACCGTGTCAATGTGACATTCTGGCTGTTTTATTCCCATTCCAATTACTCTATCAGGATTACCTGATCTTTGTGAGAATAAAAAAAAAGGTGTAACCAAACACTCCCCAAGTTCGCAGTCTTAAAACCCCGCTACAGCGTAAAACCCTCTCAGGTAGAAGCAGCGAACAAAAATGGCACCGAATCCTGTAAACCCTATATTCAGTTTAGCTTATGTGAATATAGGGTATTTTAGTCAAGTTGACAAAATTAAATCTGATGTGGACTTGATCAGTTGGGTGAGATACCCATGAAAAAATATTAGAAAAGTATCTTTCATATTTGGGTCTTCTAAAACAGTATCTAACTTTGGATGTCTTATAGATAAAGATATAGACAAAGGACAAATTGCATATTCCATGTGCATTTAATGGTAAAATCCCTGGAACAACTTGAGCCGGTGTGACTTCTAATTTGATTGTACAGAAAAACAAGGTTCGTATTCCTGGAAGAATATGTGGGTCAGTGCTGGCTTAATTGATGGCACAATGATGGTAAAAACTCCTGGAACAACGAAGACTTATTTGATGGCTAACTGTTTGGAGCAGCAGGTGAGCATCTAACATCAAATTCCATCCTTTATGTTATTCAAGTTACTACTCTTTCGAATTACTTGGATTGAATTATGTGTTTCAGCATAAAAATATATTGTATTGTTAAGTTGACACTTCTCCACATGAAATGCTTTTTGGTGCAATTTGGGTGGGAATCTAGCTTCTCAAAAAGAGCCACCACCTAAACCATCTGTAAAGACGTGGGTTGAGAAAAGACTTTTGAAACAGATTATTGAAGACAACAACCCTATCAACTCTACTCTTCATAAAGATATTGACGAATCTCTTTCAAATTGCAGCAAAATCATTCGTTTGATGGAGGCAAATCTTCTAGACATGATTCCAAAGACTGATCACTCAGGTATGTTCTCTAAAAGATGTTCGTGTACCTTATCTAATTGTTACTACTAATTTATCCCATAGTATGCTGAATATTAAGAGTGTAGTTTACTGGTGAATATACTGATATAAATGACCCTCGTTCCCGACATTATCTTAGAACAGAATAGTAAGTCGTAGGAAGTCACCGAGGTATGAGAGTGATGAAAGTAATAGTAACTAGGAAAGCAATATAACACGAAGATGATAATTTAAGTTAGTTAGAGTACGAGATAAAGCAACTAAGTTATCTGAAGAACGAATATAAAGCCTCTAAGTTATCAAATGACACAGATAATTAACGAGGTTCGGCACCAGAATGCTTTACGTCCTCGGGGTATCAATTAGTTTCACTAAGATTCAAATGGTATTACAATGCAAGTAAAAATTTCTAAGTATATCTGGTATCCGGTCACTCTTACTCAAGAAAACAAAGGTAGTAGGAGTAAACAAGGTATTGCTACACATGAAAATTACTCTAGCCCTTTTCTTTTGAGAATTATTATGCGACCCCCTTCTCAATTGAGAAGCGGGGTATTTATAATACTTTGTGTGGAAGTTCCCTTTGCTACCTTGGGATGCTTCGATCTCTTAATGTCCTTGGCTGAGTCATCAAGCTTCGTTCACCACCCTTCTCGACCTCTCACTGATTGCCATCTTTCTCTTGGGAACTTTCTTTGCTACCTTAGGATACTTCGGTTTCCTGGATCAGCTTTGTCCATTGTTCTTCATATCCATTCTCTAATTGCCACATCCCTTTTGAGAACTGAAAAAGGAGGGGTGCCGAAATACTACCAACTTTTCGTTTTGGCTCGTGAGTCTTATGGTTTAGGTCTGGACGATCTCAAAAA
>JAJJMA010216634.1:0-13276 GCA_023529015.1 Papaver nudicaule | reverse complement strand
TCTTTGCTTGCTTTCTGAACTTCATGGTGATATTGATGTTTGTTTTCAAAGAGCATGGCGGAAGATCTGGTAACAAACATATTATGTATTCTTTTATTTTAAAAATATATATTTATATTTTTAAAATATATATCTATATTTGCCTCTGTTTGTTTCCAGATCTGACTAATGTTCATTTTCTAGAACACTCAGGTGTAATCACAACGAGAGGAGCTTCGTAACAAGATGAGGAGGCTTAAAGCGAATCCCCCTGCTGCCGTGAAGTCTGCAGAGAAGGAACCTCCCGCTGGGATTGACACGGCTTTGCCTTAGCATCCCAGCTCTTATTCTCAGCCAAAGGCTCAAGTTCCTGACTCGGTGAAGTTTGATAAGTTAGTGATTCACCTTAAAGATAAGGTCATTCCTCCCGCTAGCTCTGAGACAATTTTTGAAGAGAAAGACGCTGATGAAGAAATGATGGACTGTGGTCATGGAGACTCTCACTTGGAGCCAGAGTCTGGTACTCCTTTAAAAGAGACCGGCGAAACTATTTGAAAAAACGAGGATACCGAGATATACCACCAACTTTTTGTTTTCGTGAACCTAGTTGATTATGGTTGTTTGAACGATCTCACAAATCAATATTCAAACAACAACCTGAGTATAGTTCAGAGAACCGAACCCTAACAAAAAAGTAGTTCTCGTATATCTCAATAGAGATGGATTCACTCAAAGGTTATGAATCAACAAACTTGCAATTACTTTTATTATATAAATCAGAGACTATATAATGCGGAAGGGAAAAGTAATGCAAGCCACCAGAATTTTGTTAACGAGGAAACTGCAAACCTAGCAGAAAAACCCCGGGACCTCGTCCAGATGTGAACACCCTCAGTATGAACGGTATACAGACGCTAGCCTACGATCAGACTTCGTACTGGACTATATCGAGACTGAATTCACCCTACAAGCAATTCAGATACCAATGTGCTCCTACGTCTCTTGGATCCCGCAGTAGCCTACGTACTTGATTCCCCTAGCTGACGTCCTTTACAGGCCTAGGAGTTTCTCCACTTCCCTTCGTGAAGACTAGCGCTATCCTGCCTCTAACAGGACGCCTAAAAGTATCCAAGTAATCAAACAAGAATACGATTGTGATTTCCTTTAGAATTAAAGTCAAGGTTAATGGAAATCGATATATTGAATAGGGGTTATTGATCTAGCCTAAACAACTTTACCTCCAAACACGAGACGAACTTAGTATGAAACCTAGTTCGTGAATTTGCGTTTGGGAACTTCTAGGGTTTACAATACAAGATCTACCTTACGAAGTTTCTATCAAATCTTGGTCGTGATAAGATTGAAAGTATTCAATCGACCCAAGATACATGATGGAATTTGACTTCCGACCTGTGCTTCACGATCCTCAAGTGAAGTCTTTCAATAGTCGTAGTCCAAAAGGACTTCGAGATGACGACCAACCTTTATGCAAGGATACACAGATGTTTAGAGGATTGAGATTGTATCTTGCAGAAGGTCGTCTATTTTTAGTGATCACCAAGGGAGGCTTTGCTTAAAGTTTAAGCAACCTTGAGTATGGCTCAAGCAAGTTCTAGAACTAGGAAAGTCCATAGCTTGATTACCCATTCTCAATCTTCTAAGAACTTTGGACTAAGCCAAAAGTTAAAGAAGACTCAACCTTGTTTGAAGGTTCGCGACTTCTGGTCCAATGCTTGTTTGGACATCGCTTTGCGACTTCTGGTCCAAATACTTAGTTTGAACATCGCTTGGATTAAGTTGTTGAATTACATGGGCCAAGTCACGACAAGTCCGAGAACTAATCATGCCTAGACCGAAAACTTCAAGATATGGAGTTGTAAGTTTTCGCATGGCTTATATGAACGCGTTCACAGAGCAGTCTATAGAGTTCAGGAGAATTCAGGAGAATTCTTGAACTTGTATGTACGCGTTCATACAGACTTAGCTCGTTCTCTGAAATGCCAAAAGCAACACATGTACGCGTTCATGAATGCGTTCACCGTTGGGGTCATTTCAAGAGACAACTCAACATACTCTACCTATACATATTATCACAAGTGTGACAAATGCAAAGGCGAAAATCCTAGAATACCTTCGGATCATATAAACAACATCATAGACTATTGGTATGATAGAAATGGTAAAAACGATACGAAAAGTAAATACCTTTCTAACCTTCAGCGAGGACGTTATGATTTATCAAGTAGTAAGCTTCGGTCTTCGTCTTCATCAGTCTTCGTCTCGATTACCTAAAACTATCCTAGTCTGAGGTTGTGGAGTAAACTTATCAAGGATTGTGTTTTTATCTCATAAACCTGACAGCTGACTTGAGATAGCAACATTAGTGGGTTCAACCGAGCAATGCTCTAACACTATTACTGTGAATCCCAAGCCAGCCACAACTGCCAATATCGCCTCCACTGGAAATGTTGGTGAAACTGAAAGTTTCTCACTCTTCTCGCTCTTCCATTTCTAATTTACATAAGATGCCTCCTGGCGACAGACCTGCTCAGTTTCCAAGGAGGGGAAGCACCGGCGAGGTGGTGAACATACTCGCCGATTCCTTCTCCAAATTGCTCAAGCTTGAGGAAGAAAATAGCTTCGATTCTCTTTACTATGAGACCATGATGAAGTATTCCACCACCGGCTTTGTTCATTCCAAGGATTTGTCATCCATAGCTCAGGACTTGACTCCTCAGGAGCATTTCAATACAGCCTCCATGGTAATTATTTTTCTCAACATTTCTTGCTTTTGCCTACCCATATTTCTTTATCTCCTTCTAACTTCTTCCCTTCCTGCCTCAGGGGTTTCAACATGTTCTTAGTCTCATTGACACCTTTGAGGCTCAAAGTGATAGGATTGGCTTCCTGACTCGTGAGAATGAAGAGCTTAAACGCCAAGTCAAAAGTGAGATAGCTATAGTCACGAGACTGCGCGAGGCACATCACAAGGGTGCCAACGAACGTGATGATCTTAAAGGTAAACTTATCACAACCTGGTATTTTTTTTAGGCTTTTGCACTTTCTTTTATTTTCAACTTTCGCCGAGACCCTTAGACCTTGTCCCTTCCAAGGTCACCGACAACATCCTAACATCCGACTGAAGCGAGCAAAAACCGAGATAGATAACTTGGCGAATGCTAACGCTAGGCAGTGTGACATGCTGTTTGGCTTGGCCAAGGATGTCAAGTGGTACCGCCGATAGTTAGATTATGTTACCGATCTTAATGAAAACCTTGACCATTTTCTCAAAGCTACCCAAACAAACTTAAAGTGGGTCGAAAGCGAACGTGATAACGCTCGTCGCTTAGCTGAAATCAACCGTAAGCAAAAGGAAATTGTTATTGTGGATCATACTCGAGCGAGCTCCTTATTGCAAGCGGAGAAGGAAAGGGCCAACACACTTGCCTCACGATTGAACCACGCCACCACTGAAAAAGATACCACCCAGTTAGAAATTCAAAGTTGGAAAGTGAAAAAGAAGGGGTACCGAAATACTACCAACTTTTCGTTTTGGCTCGTGAGTCTTATGGTAAAGAGTTTGGACGATCTCAAAAATCAATATCCAAACCTCTAACTGGAGTAATCTCAACAGTTAGGTAATAACGTACTACTTGGTGCTTTAATTATAAATCAGAGTTATAATGCGGAAAGTAAAAGCACACAAGACACCAAACGTTTTTTAACGAGGAAACTGCCTTGCAGAAAAACCTCGGGACCTCGTCCAGTTTTGAACACCGCCCAGTACAAACTGACTACAAACTCTAGCCTACTATAAGTGTAGGGGGTAAAATCCCTCGGACCACGTGTCTCGCATCCAGGAAGTAAAATCACACCAAGAGGATTATGCAGCGATGATTCGGACTGATAAAGGAAGAGCAGCTGCATTCGGGCGAAGCAAAGACTCGGAGTAGAAAGGATTCGAACTACGACCAAGGACCGAAGCCCAGGATTCAGCTTCGGAGTGTAAACCGCCTTACTCGACAGAAACTGACACAACCACGATGGAGTCTTTTGTCTTTATTAGCTGTAAACCACCCAAGCTCGGCCTATATAAGGCGAGCTTGGAAAACATTGTAAGGGTTGGATTCTTGTTTGGTTGAGCCTAAGTAGCAAGAGAGAGATTAGGTATGTAATCTCCTCTGGTTCCTTAGGGTTTAATTCATGTAATCTCAACATTAGCAATACACAGAAAGTCTTCTTTATCTTATCCTTGTTGTTTTACTTAGCTTTAAATTACTGTTCATAAGCATCCTCGATGCTGTTCTAACTGTCTTCGGAATGCAAACCACAACTAAATACTGTATGTGCGAGTAGATCTGATGGATGTGGTACCTCGAGTACCTATGCAGATTTTCTACTCGTACAGTTTGGCGCTAGAAACAGGGATGATTAAAACAACTTAGGGTTTGCCTGTGGAATTTCGGGTTTTCAAATTTTTTGTTTTATCGTCTTTATAATCTTCTTCAGAGATTTTTTCAAAAGTTTGTTTTCATGAAAATAGCTCCTGTTTCTTAAGCATTTAAATGACCTTAAAGGCTTTAGTGTGTTTAAGAACCTTTTGAGTATAGCATCAGATGGCAAAGTCATCCACTAAAGAATTCTTGTAACCTCGGTATGATAAAATAGATCTCCGAGAGACTTTAAAACTCCTGCAGTAAAAACTCCAAACGAAAAACCAATTCGCGCAGAGTCTCAAAATCCATTTTAAAGTTTTCAAAACCTATGTTATGCATCAAAACCCATTTTAAGGTTTCAAATATTCATATTATGTATCGAAATCCATTTTAGGGTCTTAAAATTTCATAATATACATCAAAGGATTTTCAAATTTCATGGTATACATTAGAAATAGCTTTGGATTCTAAGATCTCATAAAAACATCAAATTCGTTTTTAGGGTTTTCAAATTTCATAATAAACGACAAATTCATTTTTAGGATTTTCAAATTTCGTAAAATACATCAACATCCATTTTGGGGTCTTCAAATTTCATCATATACATTAAAATCCATTTCAGGGTTTTCAAACTTCATAATATGCGTCAAATCCATTTTAGGGTTTTTAAATTTTTCGCTGTAATTGGAAATAAAAATTCATAAAAGGAACAAAACGAAGAGGCAAATAAACAGTTAAAAGATATATCTAAAAAAGGCAAATAGGGCATTCGGTTTCGTCTGAAAAGTTAGTTGTAGAATAAATGTACATGGCCAACAAAGTACACTGCGCTAGCCGCCGTGGACCTCACGGGTTTTTTGTTTCTTGACAGGTCACAGCTGAAATGGCTTCTCAACCGGATCAGACGCCGAGGTCGCAAAAAGAATCATCGAAGCAAGCCGCCAAAATTAAATCACAAAGGGAAGAACCAATACAAGTCGCTCGTTGCAACTCAATGATTCATACAAGGGAAAGCGTCAGCACAAGAGGCAGCAGTTTTGGGGGAAGAATTCACAAAAGAGATAAAGATGGGAAAGAAATAATGATTGTCGCCGAAGCTAGAAAATTCGAGCCATGGCAACTAAAACCAATACTTTATTCAGCAGCAGACCTTCCCGAAGATGGCCCGAGCAATAATCCCCTGGTGATAACAGTAAATATAAACAAGGCAACAGTATCTCGAATTCTGGTAGATCCAGGAAGCTCCGTAGATGTATTATTCGGAATGGCATACAGGGAATATTTCTCAAACATCCCACTAATGCCCTCGGACTACACCATCTACGGATTCAATGGAAGGGCGTCAAAACCAAAGGGAGACATCACCCTACCGATATACTTGGCTTCAATGGAACTTAAAACAACATTCTGTGTCTTGGACATAGAATCACCATATAGTGCCATCCTGGGACGACCATGGTTGCATGGAATCTTAGGGGTGCCCTCTACATTACATCAGAAACTCAGATTTCCAACTCCCGAAGGCATCGGTGAGATCAAAGGCGAGGGCTCGGAATCCAAAGCGTGTCATGAGAAAGACGTCGACCAAAGAAAAAATGCGCGACGCAACCGAAGAAAAAGATATAAGCAGCAGAAGGAGGCGATGATTCGCGAGGAAATTAATCAAATAATGCAAGGAAAAAAGACAATCACGGAGGAAGCACCGAAGGACCCTAGTGCCATGAACGACGACACTCCGAACTTCACGCCAACAGAGCCCACCGAAGAGATAAACATCGGAACCAGTGAAGAACCGAAGATTGTAAAAATTGGAACGTTAATGTCAAAAGAGCAGCGAGGCGAGTTAGAAGATTTACTAAAGGAATATGCTGATGTCTTCGCTTGGAAGATGAGTGAGATGCCAGGAATAGACCCCAGCTTGGCCTGTCACCACCTAGATATAAACCCTTCGGTGCGGCCATTCAAGCAGCGGCCTCGAAAGCTAGCGGACGTATACCAGACGACGGTCGAATCAGAATTACACAAGATGATTGAAACAGGAATTATCAAAAAGATACAATACGCAGATTGGATATCCAACATGGTCATTGTACCAAAGAAAAACAAAGGAGTACGTATATGTATCGACTTCAGCAACTTAAACAAGGCGTGCCCCAAGGATCCCCACCCCTTGCCCAGCATAGACCAAATGGTTGACGCGACTGCCGGACACGAGCTACTAAGTTTTATGGATGGTTATTCTGGGTACAACCAGATTCCATTGGCAGAGGAAGATCAAAAACATACGGCGTTCCTAACATCCAACGGATTATACTGTTATACCAGAATGCCATTCGGATTAAAGAACGCCGGTGCCACTTACCAGAAGGCCATGGAGAATATCTTTCGTCCTTGGTTAAAAAAGACCGTCGAAGCCTACGTAGACGACATGTTGGTCAAAAGCAAAAAAGCTTCACCCATGTGCAGGACCTTCGGGAAATACTGGAAAAGATGCGGCAAATCAACATGAAAATCAACCCAGCAAAGTGCATCTTCGGAGTAACCTCTGGAAAATTCTTGGGATACATAGTCACAAAAACTGGCATCGAAGCAGATCCGTTAAAGGTGCAAGCAATCCGAGAAATGCCTTCGCCAGCAACCATAAAGGAGGTGCAAGCTTTAAATGGGAGGTTGGCTGCTCTTAGCAGATTTATTGCACGGTCCTCGGATCGATGTAAAGACTTTTTTAGCATTCTGAAAAAGGGTGAACCATTCGCGTGGACAGATGAAAGGGAGGCCGCTTTTCAAGGGATCAAAACTTACCTAGCAAGCTTACCAGCCTTACAACGCCCAGAGAAAGACGAGAACTTGAAACTATATATAGCCGCAAGCAAGGACGCCATCAGTGCAGTGCTAGTAACAACCAAAGAAGAAGAGAAACCAGTGTACTACATTAGTAGGACTCTTTTTCCAGCCGAAAAGAATTACACCAAATTGGAGCAGCTAATCCTCGCGCTAGTAGTAGCAACGCAAAAGCTTCGGACTTACTTTCAAGCCCACAAAATAATTGTGCTAACAAAGACACCAATCGAGTCCATTCTGAAAAATCTCCAGGCAGCAGGAAGAATTGCGAGATGGAACGCTCAAATTGGACAATACGACGTGGAGTATGAAATCAGAACGGCATTAAAGTCCCAGATCATCGCGGACTTCTTGGCCGAATTTCCAATAGAAGAAGATTACGAAGACGAACCAATGTTGGGAATTGAAGACAACGATGGTCCCGAAGACTTGCTAGAACAGTACCATCCTCGGAGGTGGGAAATTTTCATTGATGGATCGGTAAACAGTGACGGCCGAGGTATTGGCATAGTCTTTACATCGCCCGAAGGAGAGCGCACCGTCTTTGCACTTCACTTAGAGTTCGAAGCAACAAACAATGAAACAGAATATGAAGCACTGATTCATACCTTAAAGCGAATGATCAGCATGGAAATCCAGGAAGCAAGAATTACAACGGACTCGCAACTGGTCGTACGACAGCTAGACGGGAGTTACCAGTCTAATGATTTGTTATCTAGGTATAAGAAGCTAGCAAGAAGGCTCATGTCGAAAATTTCGCATCTCAAAATACGACACATTTGCAGAAAGGACAATAGGCATGCAGATGCTCTGGCGTTCATAGCCTCCAAGGTAACAGATAAAAGCATCATCTCCATCGAAATCGGGAGAGTGAAGCAATCATCAATAGCAGCCGAAGAAGGAGAACTGGTGATGTCTATCCAAGAAGAACATGACGATTGGAGAGCTCCCATAAGAAAGTACTTGGAAAACAAAGAATTACCAAGCAATCCGCTAGAAGCACACAAAGTGATTAGTAGATCTGCTAACTACCGACTTATAGACGGAGTCTTACACCGACAGTCCTTCTTGGGACCATTGTTAAGATGTGTACACCGAGTAGACGGAATTGCACTAATGAAAGAGCTGCACAGCGGCGAGGCAGGTACCCACAGCAGCGCAAGAGCATTAGCACAGCGAACAAAAGCCCAAGGGTACTATTGGCCATATATGCATGTTGATGCAAAGAACATCTCGCAAAAATGTGATCCATGCCAAAGATTCGCTAAGCGAATCCACGCGCCAGCAACAAACCTGAACTCGGTCTTAAGCCCATGGCCATTTGCCAAATGGGGGGTAGACATTGTCGGACCATTCATTCCAGGAACGGGGCAACGAAGATACATAATAGTTGCAACCGATTACTTCTCCAAATGGATCGAAGCTAAAGCCTTGCGAAGTCACACGGGGAAAGAAGTATTCACCTTTTTCTGGGAGAATATATTCTGTCGTTTTGGAGTACCCGCTGAGATAGTTTCAGACAACGCCCAAGAATTTCTCAGTGCCGAAGTTAAAGAACTGCTAAATCAATACAACGTAAGGCTTGGTACATCGACGCCAATCTATCCTCAAAGCAACGGGCAGGCCGAATCAACAAACAAAACCATAGGAGACAATTTGAAAAAGCGAGTATTGCCGCACAAGAAGCAGTGGTGCGAACATTTGCACAATGTACTATGGGCATTCCGAACTTCGCAAAGACGAGCAACGGGAATGACTCCTTTTCACCTTACATATGGGACCGAGGCAGTACTGCCTACGGAAATAATGATACCAACGGACAAATACAAGGCATGGGAACAGAACCTATCGGCAGATTTAATATATGCAAAATTGGATGACCTCGAAGAAGAAAGGGAGGAAGCTCGGCAGCACATTATCAACTACCAGAAAGGGGCTGCCCGAGGTTACAACAAAAAAGTAATTGAACGAGAGTTCCAACCTGGCGAGCTTGTGTTGCGTGAAATACCTCCCTATCAAAAAGGAAACGCAGGAAAGCTAGAGCCAATATGGGAAGGCCCGTACACAATAAAGCAGAAAGCGGGAAAAGGAGCATACAAGCTAATCGATGAAAAAGACGGTCTCGGACTCGGAAACGCATGGAACGCCAAGTATATCAGAAAGTATTACTCTTAAATGTACCATGTACCTTCAAAATAAAAAGACACTTTGCCACAAAAGCTCCGAATCAAACACCAAAAACATGATCTGGTTGAAAGGCTGTAACGCCGAGGCAAAAACGCCAAACAAACGAAATAGGCTGTAACGCCAAGGCAAAAACGCCAAGCAAACAAAACAGGCTGTAACGCCAAGGCAAAAACGCCAAGCAAACAAAACAGGCTGTAACGCCGAGGCAAAAACGCCAAACAAACGAAATAGGCTGTAACGCCGAGGCAAAAAGGCCAAACAGAGCCAGTGCACATATAAACCGTAAGGGCCCTACGAGTTATATGGCACGGTCTTCTACCCACAAGACACCCTGATAGCGGTGAGCACTTTGAATCAAGGCTACATAAGCCGATGATACATTCGTGTTCACTACCAAACGGCCACGAGGAGTAAACGTTCTCGGGCGCCGAAGGGACGATAAATGGGACTAACATCTACCTATAGAGGAAGATGGAACCCCGAGGCAGCTACCTCGTTCTGAGAAATAAGGAACGAAGTACGCAGCCAAGGGACCCCTCTAAAAAACAGTCTCAAGGGGGGACAGTCAAAGATTTGGATGGGTTGAACTTTAGGCCACGATAAGGGAAAAGTGCCATGTCTAAGCTCCAGCTTTGACCGGCACTCCCCCATTGTGTTACTTTATTATTGAAAAAAGGGGCATCCACGTTAACACTTACATTCGCTAAGGCTAAAGGTCATCAGGGCATTAACATGCCCTCGAGGAGGATACACAGCTATCTTCGATACCTACCTAATGTATTAAGAATATAACGGGTGTCTCCGGCATCAATAGCCAGTGTTTTGCTTCAAACCAGTGCGAGTAACTTAAAGCCTTTGGGAGGGGTGACCGTACGCCCCCACTAGCTTGGTTCACTATCCCTAACATCGAAGTAAGCCCCGAAGTTGCACCTAAAGCAACCACACTAGCCAGGAAAGAAGTGCAGCAACAAAGCAAACATTCAATTCAAAAAGGAAAAACTCAAATTCAACAAGCCACACTGAACCATAGTCAAAGGACAAAAACAGCAAAGAAAATTCAAACAGGATATCTTCCACCTAAACACTCTCCCTATTATCCTTGGTGGCGTCATTGATTAGGGAACCATCGGTCTCCGAAGCACCAGCAGGTTGAACAGAAGCTTTCACAACCTCACTTCCTCCAGTTCCTTCATTCATGTCCTTCCTCGAGCCCCCCTTAGGCATATCACCAACATGCTTCTCGACATTCACATCACCTCCATTACCTGTGCTTTCCTCCTCTGAAATATCAAGCTCACCATTTTCCAATGCAACCCTCAGTTCTGCTAACGCCTGCTTCGCATATGGGCAAGGAATAAGTCCTTTGTCGGACTCTAGAAACACGTCAGCATCATTCACTCCTTCGTCATAATAAGGAGGCTGTATGCTAAAATCCCTAAACATATCTCTCACATGCTGACGACTAAACAACTTAGTTCGATCCTCTTCCCCATTAATATGACTACGGAGCTCCAAAATTTCTTGACCACGAGTCACGAGCAAGTCGTCTTTTTCTTTGCAAGCATTTTGCGAAAGGTGGAGTTCGTTCTCCTTAGAAGCCATTGCGGAATTAAGTTGGGAAACTTGTTTCCTTTCAGCCTCCAGATTCTGAGCACATTCTTCTTGCTGCTGAACAACGGTTTCAAGCTGTCTAGAGAGATCATCTTTCTCTTTTTCCAAACTCTGAATAACAGCATCAAGACGGACAATCTCAAGCCTTTGCGTCTCATTCAAATCCACCAGGTACACCCCATGATGCTTTTGCTACAGGCGATAAGACAAAAACCAAATCATCACAAAACCTCCAACACTTAAGAAACAATTCCAAAAACAAAAACATGAACTTACAGCCTCAAGAAAAGCTTGATGCTGCGCAGGAGATGCGGCAAGAACGTCTCTATCCCACTTGCCAGAATACGCTTGCGAAAGGAACTTAGCAAAAGAAGGGTCCAATGGATGCTTCAACGGATCCCTGGCATGCGCTCTCAAATGATCAGAGAGGTCTTCGGCATAAGGGCCAGGAATAGAGCTTCGTTCAAGAAGTCTCTGTGCTTCCTCGGCCGAATAAGGCCTTCGCACAAAGCTAACGGGACCAGAAGGTTGATTCAGCGAAGATTCTACATAACAGTCACTCGAAGCAGGCTGGCTAGCAAAAGCAGGAGCGGCAGGCCTTTGAGATAACGTGGTAATCGGGGAATGAAACGTCACCACACCCGGTGAAACTAGATCACTTTCGGACACAACTACCTGCTTCTTCGAAGCCTCAACCTTTACAGCTTCGGTATTCCTGTCATCGGCTCTTCTCGGGGGCCCAACGGGAATAATTGCACCTTTATCAATATTCTTTCCAACAGCCTTCTGAGAACCAACAGTTCGATGAATAGTTTGCAAAAACTTCTTATTCACACTACTTAGAACAGGTTTCTCACGATTAGGGTCACTCAGAGAAAACTTCATCGAATTTTCTTTAACCCGAAGCACCTTCACCTGCTACAAAAAACAGTCGAGATAGTCAGGTTCCAAAACAGAGGCAGATATCCATACCTAGAAAACATCTGAGGCACATAGTATTTTCTCACCGGACTATCTTGACTCTTTTCATCATCTGGTTTCGAAACCTCCTTTCTTTTCCTAGAAAGATCAATCTGTTCCCGAACTAGTGGTTTCCTAACTCAGGTTTCTGAAAAAAGATCACATTAGAAAAAACAGTAAGGGAACATTCACCTACTTATACATATATATATCACACAAAGTACCTTCTCTTTAGCAGCAGCTATTCTTTCCTGAAATTCTTTACGTTTCTCCTCGGAGAAATGAACTTTAAAGAATTCAACAACAGAAAACTTGTGATCCTTCCTGAACTTCGTTCGTTCAATCCTTTTCTCTTTATCTTCGTAACCAAAAAGAACAGGACCTTCGATAAGAACAGGCTTAGAAAACCATGCCTCACCACCGCGAAGAAGAGCATTCGCTACAGACCCAGGAGAAAACACGTCGTTCATAACGTGCGAAGTATCAGAAGACTTAACCAAGCTCACGCCCCAAGGGACCCTCGCTGCAGGCAAGCCCTCTTCTGCTTTAAAATACTTAAAAAAGTTCTCGGCAGTCCAAAAATCTGGCGAACGTTTGAATGACTCAGGAAGATTTTCGTAGAAAAAGATTTGCCAGTCGAACGGGCAACCCACTCCCGGATAATTCGGATAGAATTTCCATCCAGTTGCATCACGCCACAGGAAGGATGGATTCGAGAGTAAATTTCATAAAAAAGAGGGTTCTCAGGGTCGTATAACGGAATTGGAAGACCGGAACCAAGCTGTTCGCCGGAAACAATTAGTTTTCTGTCACTGCACTGATGAGAAGAAAGTAACTCAGGAGTTAAATCGACCTTGCCTAGACTCTTACAAGAGAAAAGACTGGCATCAAAGCAAAAAGCCTTGGCTTTTTCTTCCCAAGAAGATCCCTGAAGGTTAACTATCTTTCGAGAAGATCCGCTTCCAGACTGCATATTCACCTCGAGAATTCGAAGAATAATCACAGAGAAGAGCAAGTAAAGAAGAAAGTAAGAAACCACGGAAGCCTAAAGGACAGTAGATCTAATCAGGGGAGACTAAGAAGCACTAAGGAAATAAAGGAAACTAGAAGAAGGAAAAAGAAGGGGTAAAACAAAGTTTAAATAAGAGGGTGCAAGACAGGCGCAGCCGGTAAAAGGTAGTCGAGAGGATTCTAACGTCATTAAAAAACCACAGATGTCGGTGTTGATGGTGGTTTTTGGCGAGGAGGTCACAGGAGTAATT
>JAJJMA010216633.1:0-18338 GCA_023529015.1 Papaver nudicaule | reverse complement strand
GTGGTGGTGTTACCCCTCCGACGGAATCGAAGTCGGAATCGTTCGTTCTGAATATCTTTGTCCACCGATAATTTTCCGTGTTTGATATTTTAGTTACCTAACCACCAATTTCTAGTTCTCTCTACTTTTTTTCCAAACTTGTATGTTCGAATTCTAAGGTACTAGTACACCCGGCACGCGTTGTTCGCGCGTGCTGGAATTGTCCGCCTAGCGCCGAGCGTAAGAATTTGTTGGCTACTTAATAGTACCGTAAATCATGATTAAGGAAAATGTACGTGCATAACGCACCCTTCACAGATAAGGCCTTAGCTCTTATTATTAAGAGTTAGATCTTCATGGAGATTATCTTGTTATTCCACCATAGGTCCATAGATAAAGTCCAGAGAGAAATTCCCTAGTCCCTACTCGCTTCTCCTCACCGCCTCCTTCCTTATTTCATCTCTGTCACCTTCTTTGCTAAATTGTCATTCTTACCATAATATCTTAGCTACCTTCAGTCCTTCACGTCTCTCTCTCACAGCCAAATTAATTTTTCATCTCTCACGCTCTCTTAAACTTCTGTCCCTATTTCATATTTGAAATAAATTTTGGGTTTTGCTTGTGTGGTGTATTTGTCTTCGTGAGCAATTTCTAGCATGGAAATAGTAAGAAATGATAGAGAGGAAAGAGTTGATCTACACCTTTTAAAATGTATATTTGATGAAGAATCTGATAATGATTATTATTAACCCACCATTATCTTGATAGATATTTTCAAGGGTTTTATTTTGATCTACACTTTTGAATGTATAAGTTTTCATATGGTGTTTTCTGTATACGTTCATGGTTACGGACGGTTGTTTTAATATACACTTTGAGGAGGTGGTGCACCTGGTGGCTATGTTGTGTGAGGCGCGAGGCGAGGCGTCAAGCTAGTCGCCCCACGCATCGCCGCCTAAGCGCGACTAAGGCGTCGCTTTTCACCTGATATTATTTTGTAAGAAACAAAAACAGAGTAGGCCATTAATGGCTGACCAAACAGATGTTGAAGCTCGAATGGAGAAAGAAAGTAGTGGAGAGTATCAGATATGGAAAGAACAGAGATCTTATCAAGTCATCAGACATCTATTATCACGTTATCCTCCTAGATTTTAGTTTTGACTTCCATAATTTGATCAATCACAATCACGCGTTATTCATTAATCTTGATTTTCTTTTCATATTTTGTATGGATTACCTTAATCACATGCATGTACTCCGAATTTTTCTTTCCATATTACCTTAATCACGATTGCTATTTTCATGGAACGAGAAATAAGGCTAACTTATAACCACCGATCGAAGCATAAAACAAAGGAAAGGATATATATCCTGTAACATTATAATAGACATGGTTAGCTCATGTATAGTAATAGGTTTAATCTTTGATATATCAGAGAATAATTATCGCCAAACATGGAAAGAAGCATTTAAAAGTATCTAATGTTACCAACATTAGTTATCAATCACCACCTAATGTTAGCATTGACCTTCACGTAAGTTGCCAATCAACGATAAAAAAAGGAAACAAAAGATAATCATGATTTAGAAGATCATTATTCTCCTCTCCTAATTAGGGTGATCTATATTTGCTTGATGTAATTATAGTAATAGGTTTCAAAGTTTGATCTAATTCTAGAAAGAAGATTATATACGGAAGTTGTATAGAAATAAACCGCCTTAGACGCATTAATTGTCGCCTCGAAGTTCCCCGATGCGGAAAAGGCGCCCGAGTCGCCCGACTAAGTCGCTAACGCATTTTACCGAGGAACTAGCCTGATGCGATGCGTCCCACCAGCGACTCCTGCGCCTTTAGCGCTTATGCGAGCGCCTCGAGTGCATTTCACAACATAGGCTGGAATGTTACTAAGGAATTCCACATTTTGTTGGGGATGAGAGGTGCTGCTGACATCCTTGAACTGATTTGACAACAAGTTCTGTAAACTTTCCCTATCTGTACACCAAGAGCCATCAGCTGCTTGAAGGGCATCTATTATATTCCTTGCTCCTGTTAGCATTTACATGGTGCATTTCCGAGTTTCTATCAACATCATGATAAATGTAATCATTAGCCTTTTGTTTCCAGAAGTCGTGCTTTATGTTCTTCCATTGTTCTAAATCAGCTTCAAGTTTTTGGATGTGAGGAGTATGTTGAGCTTCTCCTTGTAGTTGTAGACTGCTTAACTGGTCATACAAAGATTGTATCTTCTCATTGATGTCGCCAAAAGTCTTCTTATTCCATGCTGCTAGGAATTTCCTAGTGACTCTCTGTCTCTGTTCAAACTGATTAGCTGCTGACCCTGAATAATTAGAGCTCCAAGCTACAAGAATCTGATCTTTACAAGAAGGGTTATATAACCAACAGCCAAAAATTTTCCAGTTTCTATGAGGAACATACACATGGTTGTACAAATTAAGTAGGATAGGTGTGTGATCTGAACCCAGCTGTGTCAAGTGCAGTAAATATGCATCAGGGAAAGCTATAGTCCAATCATTATTTATGACAGCTCTATCCAATCTACTCTTAATTTTACATGTTCCATCTTTATTACTCGACCAGGTGAATGGTTTCCTCTAAAACCTAAGTCTGACAGATCACATTGTTCAAATATTTGGATTATATGAGCAGATTTTGAACTAGAAGAAGCCGACTTGGTTTCATGATCTTTAGTTGTCTTGGCATTAAAGCCTTGACAATTCCAAGACAACACCTTCATTCTGTATCTGGATGCAGTATTGAGGTACAATAGATTTAGGTAGCAATGATTGAGTAGTAAAGCTAAGGATTTATTAGAGTTACTCCTAATGATTGCTAATTCAATATGACCTGAAACTAAGTTCGTGGAAAAACAATATTTATTACTGAATGTCTTCGAAAAGACGGAGTTATAATGGGAGCATGATATGCAATAATGACTAATATTATCTTTAATGCAGACTAAACCTATCATGTTCTTATAATAAAGTCCCAATAGAAAATTATGAAAGTATTTAAAGAACCTCACTAGTGCACTGAATAAAAGAGAACTTTACAGTTAATCAAAAAGTATGTTGTTTTGAAATTTGCAAATATGGGTTCAGATTTTACCTCAGACTCCTTGATCAATCCAACAGGATGACTAGTCTCTTCAACCAATTGAGAATCCTCAACAATTATTAGGTTTGGTGCTGTTTCCATAAGGACATCATCATCATTTAGCTCATTTGGTTTATTCTGATTTGAATTGGTAGAGATAGGGATGTTTCAGGTTCTAAGTCTTTTCCCTGATCTAGTAGACTGGTTCTCATCTATTTTCTGTTCTTCAATAACCATTGTTGTGTTGCTGACCATAATTATTCCTTTCAAAACCATACCATCTTTAGGGGGTATAAAAGAAGGTAATTTGCCACTCCTTCTTGTCGATTGCTTAGTGATTGGGATGATGCTTCTAGCAGGCCTCTCAGGTATCTTCTTTGAAATATTCATGTTTTTTAATAGTAAAGGCTTATCATGCATTGCCTTTAATTTATCAGCCATGTTTTTGCAGTTATGGCGATTATGCTTGATAACATAACACGAAGGACAGACCTTATGAGCTTGCTTTTCATAGAAAAATTTTAACTACCTAGAGATGCCAGCTGCTGTAGGCACTAGGATACCCCTTCTCAATGAAAGGTTTAAAAGCACACAAACTTTAAAAACTTCACCTGTTTCTGGAATGCCTTTTCTAGGAAAAACAGCCACCACTTTTCCCATAACTTCACTTATTTCCTCTACCATCTTTTGATTCATATACCCAGGCAGCATAAGTTTGATTTGAATCCAGAAGCAATGCTTATCCCATTCTAGTTCTTGGTAAATGACAGACGGTGTGTAGTCCTGCACCCCCAACATATGCCCATTCACACTCCATGGTCTCTCCTCCCATATTTTGTCCAGCTGCTCCCACTTCTTGAAAGCGAAAATCATTATATTTTGATCAACCTCTAAAACCTTGACTGCTTCTTCTTCAGGAATAAATGGCCAAGTGAGCTTTATAAAATCCTCAACCATCTTGACAGACATTCTACCTTCAATCATGACTTTCCCAATAAGCATTATATCTTCAGTATCTTCCTCAGCATGGTAGTTTAGGGAATCCCCTTCTGAATCAATATCAGCCTCCTTAAGTTTTGAGGTGATTTCCATGACTGGTGTTTGAGAAATAGTAGGCTTGTTTTTGGTATTACTGGAAGACATATTTGAGAGAATGTTAGGGTTTCCCGAGTTTATGACTGAATGAAAAGGTTTTCTATACAAAGAGAATACGGGAATAGGGTTTCTGAAGGAAGAGTTTGTTTCTTTTTTAAGAAAGTACCTAGAAGGAAATATCTTCTGCTTAAATTGCGTAGAAGAATAGATATTATGACCTTTTCCTACGTAAATCCAGCTGTGAATGTGTGTTGAAATTAAGAGGTAAAATAGGAAAGTAGGTATAGGTTTGAATTTGCAACAAACTTTCAAAGGAAAGAATATGCGAAAGACCCGTAACTTTTGAAAAGAATGATAATGCGGCCAAAGGATGAATCTGTGCCACCGAGTTAACACTTATTTCTGGGAAAGGAAGAGCTCTGTGATGATGAAAATCCAATGAAACATTGCTTCAAAAAGCAAGACACCTGAGTAAGCCAAAGCTATAACCACCAATGGATGAAAGGCCAAAGCCATTGTGAGACTAGTCATCCTGTTTCCATAACAAGGAGAAGAGAAGAGATTAGCAAATCATATTCATAGTAAACTCATATTTAATGAGTAAAAAACTTTAAATGCAATAGAATGGATGGAAATCAAATTTTTTATAAAGATCCTGTATAAGGTTTGGATTAAAATGAAGTTATAACAAAAATGGTCTGTATGTAAAGTAAGAAACTAACATAACTATGATTTAAAACTTATGCTAATGCGAAAGGAACTCTATAGAATGAAATGATGCGAACTCTATAGAATGAAATGATGCAACATGCATACTAACTGATTATGCAGAATGAATGATGATAATTAAACCATGATTGTATAGAAAACTGTTGCAAACAAATTAATGGAGATAGATGTTTTGGAGTTTTTGAGAAAAGTTAGGCTTATTTCCTGACTTCCAACATCTTCCAATGTAACAAGAGTAAATGGTATAATAATAGGGTGAAATGAGATGTCAATGCATATAGTACATGTAGTTTAAATTCTACAAGCAAGCACCAACGCGAGTAGGAAAAGCCAACCTAAATGAAGCCGCCAGACTATGAGCCAACTGAAAGTATCCACACTAGCCATCACCACTGATGCGTGCCATCTAAAAATTACTCCATTATATGGACAATCCATATAATCACAAAACCATTTTCTTTTTCTTCTTGTTGGTCTTCTGAATCCTTATAAACAAACTATATAACTTCGATTTACTACTCTTTTCTTTCAACACCGTCCATATCTTATGTTTCTTTATCAACTCTGTGATTTATCTCTCTCTACTCTTTAATTTATTTCGCTTATCACTCTGCTTCTAGATTTTATTACTGATTATGCAATAACCAAAGGCAAACACCCCCTGTAAACAAACAACTTCTTCTTCAACTAAAAATGAAAATCACAATTCATATGTGCTTTTTCTAGCACCACGAGCTTTACAAGTAAGATACATATTCCTGTTCCCTATTTCTGCCCCCACATAAATTCATTCCTGCCATTAAATTTTGGCTGTAAAGACAGTCCCCAAGGACAAGAAAGGTAACCAGTAGTACTAGATTTTCACTCATTTATCATAATCCATGGGCCAAAGTGTTGAGGCCCATTCTGCCAAAATCATGATATTGCACTGATTCTGCTGCCACCGCCCAGTACATGGTAATTCTGATGATACACTGCTCCGATGTGTGGTCCCGCCGCGTAAACAGCACCCACCAATCAATTGTCTGTAGCCTTTGATCGCATTCATTCATCGCCACCCCCTGACACCATCGGTTGGTCAACAGTCAAATGTTGGTGAAACCAAGTAAATCGGTTGTACACTGAGTGCACTCACTTGGTAACCACGTTTTAGTAGACTTCACAAGAAAGATTGTTTGCTGGCCATAGCATGGTTTATTATTTTAGTGAACTTTCCAACTCTTCACAAGCAGGCTAAGCAATAAGCATGCCAGTAGAGATTCATTTTTTTTCTTAAAATCTAGGATATATAATACTATTCAAAACTATCTCGATAAGGAATGCTAGTGATATAAATGCAAAATTACTTTTTTACCGGATTATCTCATATTTTCGATGTCAGCTTTTTTTTTTCTTCTAAATTATGAATAAAAAATAGCTATAGATGTTTTCCGTATAACTGTTTTCTTATCTCCGACTGTACTTTCACAAAAAATAACCGATTCAAAACCCCAAAACCGATTCAACTCGTCATCTGATCTGGCTCCACAATAAATAAATAGGGTAATAATTACCTTTCTTTTAGGTAACAAAACCCCTCATTTAGTAAAAAATCCCCACACCTCCGATCCCAAACGTCCAATAAATTTACCCATCACACAGATATAGTAAAAAAAGCCAGCACACGTGAGCCAACCAATCGCCAGTCCAGAAAGCCATAGAGGGAAAGAAAGAAGCCCGCGAGCAGGTGAAAACAATACACGCACACGGGGTACACGGTCAGCGAGAGAGAGACTGACTTTTTATTTACTAACCCTAGAAATTATTTAATAATATAATTTCATTCGTTATTTCTCTCTCTTGTTAATAGAGTGAGGAAAAGAGAGAGAGAAGAAAGGGCTCTGAGGTTTCTTCTTTACTTTCTTCTCTGTCGCAGCCATTTTCATCGAAATCGATTTTTAGATCTTTTTTTTTGAGTTTTTTTTTTGATTTATTAGGGTTTTAGTTTCTTGGAATCATTGAAAAATGGATCTTCCGAGTTTAGCCGTCATACTTCAAGCGGCTCTTACTCCTGATACTGAACAAAGAAAAGCTGCTGAAGAAAGTCTTAAACAGGTTTACTCCCTAACTCACTCATTCAATATTAATACATACAGTTTAATCTTCACAGCATAAATCTTATTCAACTGGTTCTTGTTTTTCTTTGATTTTTTTTTTAATCTTGAATTTTTAGGGTTTTGATTAAGGGTTTTGTTAGATATTTTGTTGGTATTGATTGAGTATTGATTAGATTTGGTTGAGTAATGTTTGGTTTCTTATTCAGAAACCCTATTTTTTGTTTGGTATCTAATAATTTGTGTTTTTTGTTTACAGTTGCAGTATACTCCACAGCATTTGGTGAGGTTGTTACAGATTATTGTAGATGGAAATTGTGATATGGCTATCAGGCAATTTGCCAGTATCCATTTCAAGAACTTTGTTGCCAAAAACTGGTCCCCCATTGATCCTGGTTTGTCGACTTTTTTAATTTTTGGTGTGTGTATTGTTTTGATCAATTTCTGGATGATGGTTATTGAAGTGATTTGTTTTGGTAATGTAGATGAGCAGCAGAAAATATTGCCGGGTGATAAAGAAATGGTGCGGGAGAACATTCTTGCATTTATCACACAAGTGCCACCACTATTGAGGTATAATAACTGGAGGCTGATGTCTCCGTAAATGTGTTTGACATTGAAAGTCTTATCACACACAGATTTTACATTGCGCTTTCATAAGACCACATGTTCTATTTATTTTACTACAATTGTAAATGAATAAACAAGGAACAAAAGGTTAAATGCGTGGTACATGAGTGAATAAATTACTTACAAAAGCAACAACAACAACAACAACCAAGCCTTTAGTCCCAAACAAGTTGAGGTAGGCTAGAATAGCTATTTTCGACCAAAAGGTCTCCCACTGGCTTTTTCAGCCTATCACAGCTCTCCTGGATTGCGTGTTTTAGCCTCTAATGTTATTACATGGTCTGGCTCTTAAGCTGTTTGGATTTTGAATGACCTGTATTCTTTTTTGGTCAAAGATAATTGTTTATCATATATTCTTACTGATTGGTCTCGTTGTTGCTACTATGTTTTGACATGGATTTTGATGTTTATCTCACATCATGCAGAGCACAGCTTGGTGAGTGCCTCAAAACCATAATTCACTCGGATTACCCTGAGCAGTGGCCAAGCCTTCTTCAATGGGTGAAACATAATCTACAAGATCAACAAGTTTATGGTGCATTATTTGTGTTGAGAATCCTTTCCAGGAAATATGAGTAAGTACTATGCTTTGGTTGACAATATTTTATTTTATTGATATGGTCAAGTCAGAATAAGAGCTATTCTTGTATAATTTAAAAGATTTTAGTGTTAAGCTCAGTGAGTTAAGATTGGTGAACTGTTGATTGGAATTATTTATCTCGATGCCATCATTATACTTTCCATTAACTGTGTAGCATATTCTTAACTATAAGGATTTTAGGGCCACTTCTGTTTTCTAACTTAGACAGTGTTTTCTTTTGAAGGTTCAAGTCTGATGATGAGCGGACACCTGTTTACCTCATTGTTGAGGAGACATTTCCGTATCTCCTGAACATATTTAGCAGACTGGTTCAGATTGTTAACCCTCCTCTTGAGATTGCAGACTTGATCAAACTTATCTGCAAAATATTCTGGTCATCCATATATGTACGTCCTTAAAGTTCTGTACATTGTAAACTGTAGTGGTTTCCATTGTTTTCACTTTAAGGATACCCCATTCTAATCAGTGTATGATTATTGCATTTTACAGTTGGAGATACCAAAGCAACTTTTTGATCCAAACGTTTTCAATGGATGGATGGTTCTATTCCTTACCATATTGGAAAGACCTGTTCCTTCAGAAGGCCAGCCTATTGACCCAGATCAAAGAAAAGTTTGGGGTTGGTGGAAAGTTAAGAAATGGACAGTGCACATTTTGAATCGATTGTACACTCGGTGAGTTGATGGCGTCAGAATGCAGATGTCAAGTTGATGGCGTCAGAATGCAGATGTCAATGGCTTTAATTTTTTCTTTGTTGTTCAAGTGTTCAAGTCTTACAACTATTTAAATGTTTAATCAACAGGTTTGGAGATCTAAAGCTTCAAAAGCCCGAAAACAAAGCTTTTGCTCAAATATTCCAGAAGAATTATGCTGGGAAGATTTTGGAATGCCACTTGAACCTGTTGAATGTGATTCGTGTTGGTGGTTATCTTCCAGATAGAGTTATCAACCTCATTCTTCAATATTTGAGTAACAGGTTTGTTTTATAAAAATCATATGATATGATGTTCCTTTTCACTATTGTTTTTTGTCACAGTTTGTATGGCAATGCCAATCAATATATGCCAGATGGATAAGTAACTTGGATTTTGAAGAGTACTGCTGCACAAAAAACGCCTAGTAGTTTTTGTTGTGGAACAAGATTTGCAAGTCACCATCATCTTTTTGTTACTATTGTAACAAAGGCCCATAGGATTCGTGTCCTCTCCATTTAGTATCCAGTTGCTGTCTCAGTTGTGCGATTTTAGTAATCAAGGAAGATCATCTGCCGTGTAATAATCGTGCAGTCAGTGAATAGAAGTATCATGCTTACCTATTTTATTTTTATGTTTCTTGCAGCATTTCAAAGAATAGTATGTATCAGCTGCTGCAGCCACAGCTTGACGTTGTCTTATTTGAGATAATATTCCCCTTAATGTGCTTCAATGACAATGATCAAATGCTATGGAAAGAAGATCCACATGAATATGTTAGGAAAGGTTATGGTGAGTTAAAGACCACCTTGTCGTCCTTTCAATATATCTCATTCTTTAGGGGTCTAAAACATAGTTACTCAATTACCTTGTACTTTTGCAGATATTATCGAAGATCTATATAGTCCTAGGACTGCCGCCATGGATTTTGTAAGCGAGTTGGTTAGGAAACGTGGAAAGGAGAACCTTCAGAAATTCATTCAATTCATTGTGCAGATTTTTAGGAGGTACTTATGATGCGATATTATTCCCAGTTAAATTCTTTAATCTATTATTGTTGCTGGAATGGTGTTCATTGTTTGTCATTTCGATTGCATATGCTACTCCAGATACGATGAGGCACCTGTAGAATACAAACAATATCGCCAAAAAGATGGTGCCCTTCTTGCTATTGGTGCATTATGTGATAAACTGAAGCAAACTGAACCATACAAGTCCGAGCTTGAGCCTATGCTAGTTCAACATGTTTTTCCCGAGTTCAGCAGTCCAGCTGGACATCTGAGAGCGAAGGTGTCACTCATTTCTCTTTTATTAGTTGATTTTCGAGTTTCTCTTGAACGTTGTTTTAAAATTTTGATTGTCAGGCGGCATGGGTTGCTGGCCAGTATGCTCATATCAACTTCTCAGATCAGAATAACTTCCGAAAGGCATTACACAGTGTTGTCTCTGGATTGTGCGATTCCGAGCTCCCAGTTCGCGTTGATTCAGTCTTTGCGTTGCGCTCTTTTATTGAAGCTTGTAAAGGTACTTTTTCCTGTCTCACATTGAATTCACTTCACTTTCGTCATTGTGCTGGCATAAGTTCGGCTGTTCATTGACGATTTTATTTTGTCTTGCAGATTTGGGTGAAATCCGTCCAATTCTTCCTCGATTGCTTGATGGTATTTTGACCTGCCTTTGTTTTTAGTATTACTTCGTTTTTTGACCCAGTTTGTTTCACAGTCTTTCCTTGTTCTTTCAGAGTTCTTTAAACTTATGAATGAGGTTGAGAACGAGGACCTCGTGTTTACTCTCGAAACCATTGTGGACAAGTTTGGTGAAGAGATGGCACCTTATGCCCTTGGATTATGCCAGAATCTGGTAAGTTACTTCTAAAAACACCTTTTATATAGATTTGGATTATTTGAATAAGCAAATTTACTCTAAATGGTTTTCTGTTGGTATTCACTCTTCTACTTTTGTTCTTTTAGGCTGCTGCCTTCTGGAAGTGTATAGATTCTGCTGATGCTGACGATGATGAGGTTGATGATTCGGGTGCTCTAGCTGCAGTAGGTTGTTTGCGTGCCATTAGCACAATCCTCGAGTCTGTGAGCAGGCTTCCTGATTATTTCCTCAAAATTGAGCCTACTTTATTACCTATAATGCGTCGGATGTTGACTAGTGATGGGCAAGGTACTTACTCTTCTCTTTAGGACTCATGAATTACACGAGTCCTTGCTTGAATTACTATCTGCTTATCAACCCAATTAATTTATCATATTTTCACATACAACAACAAAGCTTACTTTATCGCAGTTCTATTACACTGAATCAAGTAACTACTGATATTGTTGTGGCTCCAATTTTATTTTTCTGAAGTAAATGTTTCCTTTCCGGTTCAAAGCAAAAAATAAGAAAAAGTAACCAACATAAAACTTATATCAATTGACGAAGTTTTAAGTTTAGTATCTATGATGATACATCTATATATTTTGCATTCCCATGTGTATTGATATCCAAGAGATTGGGCCCCCTTGCACATTTGTCTCATTTTGGATAAAATTATCTAAGATGAATGTGATCTGTCACTTTTTTTTGGTTCTTGCTCATAGAACGAGTTCTATCACACTTTTTTTTTCTTCGTTTGTTCTGCAGACCTGATTTATGTTAGTTAACTCTTTGAATTTCTTCCACATTGTTCTGCTGGCCTGATTTATGTTGGTTAATTCTTTGAATTTCTTCCACAGAGGTTTATGAAGAAGTTCTGGAAATAGTTTCGTATCAGACATTTTTTGCTCCAACAATTACATTGGAAATGTGGGGTCTCTGGCCTTTGATGATGGAATCTCTGTCAGAGTGGGCTATAGATTTCTTTCCAAGTAAGTGTGTTTCTGTTATATTGTATTTGATTATTTCTTGACTACTGTTGTATGGATCCTGGGCTGCTTGTGTATTCAGGTCACCTATGCTGTTGTCATTCCTTCAATCAAAGTTCCTATTTAGTTGCCTGTTGCCATAGAGTACTGCTCTCCTGGCGTTGCATTGTGACCAAAATGTCAATTAAAGCTTAGATTAGTATCCGACTATTCATGATCTTTGTTGTATCTTATGGTCTGCAACATATGTTATCTACTTTAGGCAGCTAAGATTCTCTTGTTCTCGAAATGTCTAAGTACAACTCTTTGTTTCTTTATGTACGCCGAGGCTTACAATCTACTTTTCATGTAGATATTCTGGTTCCTTTGGACAACTTTATATCCAGAAGCACTACACATTTCTTAACATGCAAGGATCCAGATTACCAGCAAAGTCTTTGGAATATGCTTTCATCTGTGAGTGATACTTAACAAATTATTTCATCTTACTGGTTGCATCTGTAGGCTTAAGATTAGCTGTTGCATGTATTGCTTTTATGGCTTTCTTCTTTGATTTCTTTATTTTGCTGATAACTTTTCTCACAACTTGATGCTTGGAATGTAGATTATGGCGGATAAAAATTTGGAGGACAGTGATATTGAACCGGCTCCTAAGCTCATTGAAGTGGTTTTCCAAAACTGCAAAGGGCAAGTAGATCATTGGGTTGAGCCTTATCTGACCATCACACTTGAGCGATTGCGGCGAACAGAAAAACCATACTTGAAGTGTCTCCTGATGAAAGTGGTAAAATTTCTACCTGATCCTAAACAGTTAACTGACAGCTATAGCATCTACTGTATTATTATTTTCTCCATGTAAATTATTTTAACCTTGTCTGGTAAGGTTCCAAAACGGCAGTAAGTACTTGCATCACCGGGTTTTGCTGCTTTGTTATTATCTTTTGGTGGGAAATTCAGGAATATCAGAAATAAGATAAGAAAGCTGAACAACTTGCTGCTGTTTTATCCCCGTTCCTTACCTAGTCAGACCCCACAGTTATAGGGTTTAAGAGTCTATACAGGCATTCCCCTCTAATATGTGCATAGAGTATAGTTTCTGGATGGTATGTTGTTCAGTTGATCTGTTAACGTACGGGATTGAGTACAAACATATAAGTACTTTACATCTTAAAGTTTCCATTTTGAGTGTCATATAATTTAAACTTAGAGCCTGTATGTTTGTTTTGCAAACACTTGATAGGCACTCCCCTCTAATATGTGCATAGAGTATAGTTTCTGGATTATGTGTTGTTTTTGACTTGAGAGCAGAAGTATCTTGATCTGTTTAACGTATTGGATCGAGATCAAGCATACAAGTACTTTACATTTCAAAGTTTCTATATTGAGGGACATGTAATTCAAACTTGGAGCCAAACTTTTGATAAGTACTCATTTGATTGGTTTACAGATAGCCGATGCCCTTTATTATAATGCACCTTTGACACTCGGTGTACTTCATAAGCTTGGAGTGGCCACAGAAGTATTTAATCTGTGGTTCCAGATGTTGCAAGAAGTCAAGAAGAGTGGTGTTCGGGCAAATTTTAAAAGGTAAACCTCCTATATAGTTTTGTTCTCTGGTTGGGCTCGTTGTATTAACCTAATGTGACTTCTACTAATTACTTCTACAAATCACACAGGGAACATGACAAAAAGGTTTGCAGCTTGGGATTGACATCACTTCTTGCACTTCCTGGAGATCAGTTACCTGGGGAAGCTTTTGCACGGGTTTTTACAGCAACTCTTGATCTCCTGGTTGCCTACAAAGATCAAGTCGCAGGTTAGCCTAAATTTTTCTATTTTTTTTTTCATTTCAATTCTCTTGAGAATGCGCCAGTTAAATGAAGTATAAGCAGTTCTGTTTGACACTAATTCTCTTCCCCATTTTTTACTGCTTTTTCAATATATATCCAGAAGCTGCAAAGGATGAGGAAGGTGCTGATGATGATGACATGGATGGGTTTCAAACTGACGATGAAGAAGAAGACGAAGAAGGATCTGACAGGGACATGGGAGTTGAAGCTGAGGATGGAGATGAAGCTGACAGTCTTAAGCTCCAAAAGTTAGCTGCTCAGGTAGGATAGCTGTAAAAGAAATTTTTACAGTTTCCTGCATCTTTATTAACTTTAATGTTAGACAGGCATGTCGTAGGTATTTTTTATCTATTACGTAAACTGCATGGTGATGTTCGATATATAAAATGTATGACTACAAAAATCAATGTGTCAAGTAATGCAGATGGGAGAGAACAAATAAATACTTCTCTTCTCTCTGGAGTTTGTACGTCAAAGATAAGGTTCAAGTGTAATTTATGCTGAGATGCATGTGAGTATGTAGAAATATTTGCTAATTGTTACTCTTATTGGTTGGCTTATATGACAGGCAAGATCATTCCGCGCTGCTGATGAGTTTGACGAGGACTCAGATGATGATTACAGTGATGATGAAGAGTTACAATCACCAATTGATGATGTTGACCCTTTCATTTTCTTTGTTGATACCGTCAAAGGTGAGACACTTTTCCTCCAGTTTGATTTAGATGGCCTTGTTTGTTGTTGAATCTTACATTACCTGATAGAGGGTGGAGTATCCTGTTAAGCTCCCCTTCATCACCTAGGGTGTTCTTGACTCGATGGTAAATGTGGGTCAACAACATTATTCTCCTTTTCATCTTTTCTTTAGATTCTCTTTCCTATCATTAGTTGAGAGTCTGATGTAAACACTTTCTGTTGTCAAGTACTACAAGCCTCGGATCCTGCAAGATTCCAGACCTTCATGCAAGCGCTCGACTTTCCTCATCAGGCCTTGGCTAGTGGTTTAGCTCAGCATGCTGAACAAAGGAGAATAGAAATAGAAAAAGAGAGGATGGAGAAGGCTGCAGCAGCAGCAGGGACCGCACCTGCCTTGTGATTTTAAGCGTGTGAGCTCAATTCTTTTTCTTGTTTGCTTTGCCGAGTTTCTGTTATACTGGTTCCTCCTGATCACAAATGGTTCAGGAAACTAAGGTGTGCTCCCAAGTTGGTCCCAATTGGGTGTTTTGGGTTCCAAAGAGATTGAAAAAATGTGCAGTCGGGAGCACCAGCGTCTTCATTAGGATGGTTCTCCAATGGTGGGAGAGGTCTTAGTCTTGCTGATGCGGGTTCTTCATATGGCAGAAGAACCTGGTCAGTGCCAATTTCATTCAAGTTATTTTTTTTTCTTTTGTTTTTTGTCAAGTTCACTATATTTGTTAACATGGGAAGATGTTTCCCGACCTCATTTTGGGTGTTTGTCATCATCGGGTGAAATCCTGTCCTGGCAGCGTATATGGGCATAAGAAACCCTTGGAACCTCCTTTTTATCTTGTAGAAGGTAGGGAAGAAGGGCTTCGATATAGAGTGTATATGAGATTGTTTTACGTTTTCTTCTTTTTTAGTAATGTTAGGAAGGTGACGAATGTTTGGGGGTTGGGGATGGTGATGACGGCTCTGTATTCATATATTTTTGGGTGGGAGATAAAAATGAAGGTTGTAGCAATACATGTATAAGATTTCCTTTGGTGTTTGTTATCTTACGTTCGGGTATCGGTTACATTTCCCTGGGGTGAGTTTCGCTGTTTGATGTGAAACACTCTTATTATTCATTTTGAATATACATCATCCTTGAAAATTAGATTTATCCCCCTTTTTAACAGACACGTACTATCATGTTACCTGATTTACCTATGGTAATAAGGTCTCTTGTGGTATCTAACTTAGAAAACCAAACTGACAATTTTTTACTTGCACATTGCAGTTTGAGAGACTTGTCACTGGCTTGGGTCTAAAACGTTTGCTTAGGTTTCTCTCTTTCTCGAGTACCTTTCTAAGTAAAAACCAACCATAGTAAAATGTACTCTAGGAATAATATGTACTGCTGAAGATGTTAGGCACTATACAGTCATGTACTACTGAAGATGTTAGGAACTCTCTTACTATAAAGGCTGATTTGGGGGCCGAAGGAAATGATCAGGGGACCGGATAATAAAACAAAATAGAGTTATTTCTAAGCTTTTTCAAAAACCCCTTATCCGACATATTTTCTTAAATACCAAAATATCCCTATTTAATTAGAACTAATGAATCAGATTAGTTTAACTAATGGCGCGTTTGGATGCAGAATTTACGTTTCCAGGGGATTTATAAATCCAGGGGATTATAAAACCCGGGATTTATGTAAATACCTGGCGCGTTTGGTAACTCAAGAAAAAATCCCTGGAAACTGTCAAATCCTTTGTTTGAAATTCCATGTACTGTTTGGTAAACCTAGGATTTACACAAATGCTCTGTTTTAATGGGGCCACAAATCCCTTGGAAACTTTCCAAGCAAATAACAGGGGGGGAGGTGTTACTCGATTTGGAGGATTTGCTGGGAAAGTGTTTCCCAGGGGAAACATGAATACAAGGGATTTTGGCAAACAAACGGGCCAAGGGATTTATAATTCTACCAAATCCCTTGGTCCCATGAATCCCCTCTCTAAAATCCTGCATCCAAACGCACCATAAACTTAGATTAGTTGTTAAACTATTCAAACTGCCGCCACCGCCACTACTACCGGCACCAGCGCCACCGCCACCACCACCATTAATTTTCGTCTGGATTTTTGGCAACAAATCCAGCAAAAACTAAATTAGATTTTGTGATTCCATAGCCTATTTTCGGCTCAATTTTAACCCAGAATCCAGCCGAAAATAGAAGAAGACGATGGAGAAGACGCTGTACAGTAAATTTTCGGCTAGCCTTTTCAAAATTAAGCCTATTTTCGGCTGGATTGGCTGCGACACATTTGGTAACTTATTTTTCGTCTGGTTTTGTTGTATGAAATACATACGATAATTGATTTTCGTCTAGATTTTTGGGGTTTCACCCAGCCGACAATTAGATTTTGTGATTCCATAGCCTATTTTCGGCTCAATTTTAACCCAGAATCCAGCCGAAAATAGAAGAAGACGATGGAGAAGACGATGTACAGTAAATTTTCGGCTAGCTTTTTCAAAATTAAGCCTATTTTCGGCTGGATTGGCTGCGACACATTTGGTAACTTATTTTTCGTCTGGTTTTGTTGTATGAAATACAGACGATGATTGATTTTCGTCTAGATTTTTAGGGTTTCACCCAGCCGACAATTAGATTTTGTGATTCTATAGCCTATTTTCGGCTCAATTTTAACCCAGAATCCAGCCGAAAATAGAAGAAGACGATGAAGAAGACGATGTACAGTAAATTTTCGGCTAGCTTTTTTAAAATTAAGCCTATTTTCGGCTGGATTGGCTTCGACACATTTGGTAACTTATTTTTCGACACAGACGATAATTGATTTTCGTCTAGATTTTTAGGGTTTTACCCAGCCGAAAATCACTCTGAACTATCATTTTTAACCATTCAAAAGAGGAATCAAAGCATAAAAACTTAATCATAGACAAAATTAAACAATGGGAGGAGACGATGAGACGATGAAGAAGACGATGAAGAAGAAGATAAAGGTTTTTGTTAATCCTTAATTTTTAAAGGGTAACTTAGACTTTTCATATCATTTTGACACCCCTTATAACCCCCTCTAGGATAGGAATAAAAAACCCGGTCCCCCTATTAGATTTTCCGGCCCCCAAATTAACCTTTCTTATTTCTACGATTACCAACGATCTAAGCACGACCACTTTTCCCTAACAATATAAGTCATCTGATAAGCTGAATCACCCGGTGAGCACACTCATCCGGCGTCCATCCTGTCAAGAGTAACACAAGTCCAACCTGTTCAACCAACGACATTGAATACCGTACACATGAGAACCCGACGAGCACAGTTATCCGGCGTTGATACTGTCAACATCAGCACCAAGTCCAACCTGTACAACCAGCAAAGTTTTTCTTTTCAAATGGAGTGATCAGTACGTCCACGAAATAACGATGGTCTTCAACTTCAAATTACTGCTACAGGTGCCACTCAAGCTTATAATAACGTTAAATCGGTTCCCATAAAAAAAACGTTAAATCGGAGCAAATACCAGGAACTTTTCAAACCGCCCCTTATTCTTTAAAAGGAACTTTTCAACTGCCTGTCTTCGAGTTAGAAACTCATTCAAATTAGGTAAGTGGATATCTTCTAAAGGACGGAAGCTGCTGATCCTAGAGATCCCCTGAATCGGAAACCCGGTAACCATTATTATAACTTCAAAATTCTGTACAAATCTCAATATTCTCTTCTTTATTTTCAAATCACAATACAGAAGAAACAAACCTAGGGTTTCACTTATTTATATGCTGTTAGTTTGATTTTAGACAACTCAAAACACCCATTGATTTTGTTAGAAGCAGAATTCAGCTACTTAGGGTTCACATGTTAGTTCCGTACAGTGATTCAGATACTGATTCAGATGATATGGATAGGTTTATTGAACACCTAGTAACTAGTGCCGAAAAGGCCAAAAACTCTGTGTTTGAGAGTCTTAGGAGGCCTTTTTTGGGTGCTAGGAAGAAGATTCCCATACAGAATAG
>JAJJMA010216629.1:0-12468 GCA_023529015.1 Papaver nudicaule | reverse complement strand
TAGCGGTCGAGTTTTGATCACTAAAGTTGACAACTAAGCTTGACATACCAACACTTAGTGAGGTTGACCGAGTCATGCTCTAACACCTCTGTGTGTAAACAACCGCCCAACTCTTAATGATAGTTTCGTTTTCAACATCTGTGTACTTAATAACCATTATTAAGACGAGTTTTTTTTCTTCATATAACACTATCACACTAAAAAAAAATCTGGAGAAGTGAATTCACAAGAATGGAGAAGTAGAGAAGAGAGTAGTGTGGATCGCTTTCAGCGAGAAGCCTCATTTTTATGCCCAAAAAAATATCATTGTTCAATTGATTGACATATAGGGAACACTATTTGGTGATTCGATTAAACACAACTGATTGAAGTGATCACACAATGGATGAAGAGACAATACATCTTTTATATGTCGGGATTGAAGTGATTCCACCCTACCATGTGGACAAAAAGTTAAGGTGTCTGGATTGAAGTGATTACACAATACAAAACTGATAAAAGTTTAACGATTCTGTAGAGATAACAACACGTCGGAATAAAATATTCTCAAACACATTAAATTAAAAAAAACTATTAGGGCTCGTCTTCTCTGTATTCTGGACGCAGGGACCTAACGTATGCCTCTGCTTTGTCGGTTAGGCATTTGAAGTATTTGCGGCCATGCCGAAACAAATACTTAAAACATTCCTCGTGCACAAATGGACGGTTACCATGGAGTTTTTCCCAAACGTTAGCAACCAAGGGTTTCTACCAAATAAAATAGACACAAAATTATTAGTGTGTGCAAATATTCAAAATTAAAATATAGCAAACACTTTGTGTGATACTCACAATGAATTCAGCTGATTGCCCTTCATGATGTCGAAGGACCAATTTGGTACATTTGATGTGCTCTAGGATATATCTTTCAATTGTGTCGAATCTAAAAGCCAATTGCTCCCAAGTGAACCCTTTACGATTAACACCCATTTCCTCATAAAATTCTTCTACTCTCTTAAAGAACGTGGAATGATGTTCTTTTGGGCGTTCATCGTCCAGAGTAAATTCCGTCTACATATTATGACCATTAAATGTTTTTGAAGGACAAAAAAATCAAAAATTCAAATACTTACTAGCTAGATTTTCTATGGTCACAGGTTGACAAGTACAATTATTCCAATAGACATATTTTCCATGGGCACAAATAGCTTAAACCAACTATAATAATGTCACCCCACTTCACATTGCCAGGCAAATGTGATTTTGCACTATGGAAAAACAGGCAAATCTAATTATTTTTTTTTAGGGGGGCCATTGAATTTTATTTTGTTAGAATAATGATTGTGGGAAGATGTGTATGAGAGATTAAGTAGGAGAGATAAATGAGATATATTATAAAATCTTCAAGTAAGAGACAGATAACAAAAAAGTAGGAGAGAAGAACTATTTATAGAGAAAGACTCTCTCGACAGAGAGAAACAATATCGATAGAGAAAGACTCTCTCGACGTCGATAGAGTCTCCATCGATCGCTAGACTGTCCATCCAATCCTGCAAACAGGTAGATCCAACGGTTTGCCTGGCCGTTTTGGTGTTTTAACCCCTCCATAGTGGGTAGAGTAAGGCAAAACACATAGGAAGGGGCCTTATTTATACACAAATATGATAAATATTAGGAGACAAACTTTTCTTCCAATGAAGATAGCAACAACCAAAAATTTTGGGCTGCAGTTTTACCTAAGTTTGAGGAATTGAACGGTGGATATCCTAATGCCCGGGTGCTTAACAAGTTGATGAATAGACGTCGGTTCATCAAGAGAGACATGCGAACATTTCATAACTATGTTCTAAGATGCAGGCAACAACATCCAAATTATGATGAGGCTAATGTGGTTAGTTTTCAACAATTTGGTGATTTCTTCCAACTCAATTTTTGTCTAAATAAATATCTACTTACGAAATGTTTCTTTTGTTTCATGGTGTGTAGATGCTTTGGGCAAAGAGCAATTACCATATGGACAAGAACCGTATGTTTATCTAAACCTTAACTTAGTTCTATTTTCAATGTCAATAGCTTTGTAGATGTAGTGGTTGTGTATCCATCTAATTACACTTTCATTCTAGTTGTAGTGGTTGTGTATCCATCTATTACACTTTTATTAATAATAATCGTATGTTTTGAAACTCATTTCACAATCAAATATACAGGAACTATCTACAAAATGTGCAACTTAAACCCTAAATCCAAAATGACATACCTGCCTCATTTCTTGATGAAAATTGAAATTGAAACTTCCAATACAACTACGTTTGAGTGTACAAGAAACCCTTAAAAGGTTTTCGATAGCTTCGGGGTAAAACACTTTCAAAATCAAAAGGGGGTAAAAATAGTAGAGGAGGATTTTATTTGAGAAAGAAAAGAGGAGAAGAGGAAGTGAGGGTCTCAACCCGAGTTTCCTGTCTAAAAACTAGTTTTATACGGTTTCTTAGTAACCGCGTAAAGTAAAGTCAACCATTGACCTCAGCGGCTACTTAAAAACCGCAAGCACCTTTTCTGTGGTTTCTAAGTGTAGATGGTGAAAAAATGGAAGAGGGATAAAAATGTAAAATGACCCTATGATTACGCCTTGCCAAGAGGCGATTGCCTACTCAGGCACATCTCTATAGCTCAGAACAACCTGTTCTGCAAGCTGAATATGCTCTCTATGAGTTCTCTCTTATAGCTCCCGGGTGGAGAGAATAATATCACAGTGCAATGCTAAATAACCCACCAACTCGTAAAACCACCAATTTACTTCATGTCGACATCACTTCGAATTCCTCGACATCAGAACTAAATTGCTCACTAGTACTATGGTGGAGAGTTAATAGAGACGCATCCTCATGAATTTCCTCTTAAAGTACGACTCAACATTTGAGTCTCCATTGAAAACCTCAGAAACATTGTACTTCTAGGCCTGTCCAGAGCTCTCTGAAAAGTATACAACAGCCTAAACACACTTAGGCAGGCCATGACCTAAACATAGAATGACCTAGTATGCCATGGCTAAGCATGCCATGACCTAAAAAATACACCATAGCCCAAGTGCACAAACACGCCATAGTCGAAATGACTTGACCTGATACGCCATAAGAGCCATGGCGCCACAGAATGTCTGGCCTTGGCCACAAGAGCCATGGCGCCACAATACTTGGCCCTGTCCAAAGGCCAAGGTCGTGGCCACAAGAGCCATGGCGCCACAATACTTGGCCCTGGCCAAAGGCCAAGGCCGTGGCCACAAGAGCCATGGCGCCATATTCACGGCGCCACAAATACTTGGTCGTGGCCTAAGAGCCATGGCGCCATATTCACGACGCCACATATACTTGGCCTTGGCCATAAGACCATTGTAACGCCCCATTTAACCACCTGCTTAAACACTACACTAAGAGGGGTCGAGAAACTAGGTCATCTATTCAAGATACATAATTTCAGAAGAATCTTAAAAGAAAACCAAGCACTCTGATTTTAATAAATGGAAACCTCTCAAGTGATATACATATTGTAATTTGTTGTTGTTACGATTTCACATAGTATTCAGATGTAAATTATTACACAAAGACCTCTAACTATATTAAACGTTGAACTACGAAACGTAACTCTTCTCGTGCACCGTCTATTCTGATAACTGATAACTGAAGTGGAAACGAGTGAGCACATCATCCCGAAGGGTGCTCAGTGAAAACAGATACAACATTCAAGTAATCACTAACATGCTCTACAATTCTAACAAAGAAAGCAGTAAACACTTTCAGCACACAACACTCAGCAAGTCATCAAAATATAACATGTTAAGAAAGAAAGTGCAGAGATTGCATCCCATACTACAACCTTCTGCTATCAACCAATGATGATATGCATACGACTAATTCCCCCAGATACTTTAGATATAATATTTACACTTCCCGTGCTGAATAATATAATATTGCACTTCCCGTGCTACTAAAGACATAAATTAGGTTATAACATAAAGAGTAATAATATTTACACTTCCCGTGCTGAATACTAATATTGCACTTCCCGTGCTAATCAACTTAGCGACGATCTGTGGTCTTCCCACAGGCACTCCACGCGGGAGAACCGAAGACGCATATCAAACAACATGCTCAATCAAGTACACACAACATGCTACGATCAAAATGTAAACTACTAAATGATTACGAGAAGGGTATAAGAGTTCCCACCTTGATTGATGACAAGTCATGCCTACCTCGAAGTCCTTTATTCACTGGTTTATCTTTCTCAGCGGTCTGGTAATTGAACACAAAAGCATAACTACCGGCTCAAGCAACAAGTACACATACGCACCGACTTTAGTGTGTCCGCTATTTAACATCGGGTGCTAGACTGCTAGTCTTGCGGATACAAATCCTACAATTGTCTTATGACTCTTATCGGTCTAGCTAGTCTCATGATTTGTTAGGAACACTAGTCAATTAGGCCCACAAGGTTTTCTGGGCTCAATGAAATTATTTTGTCCGCCGATCTGACCCGGTGATAAATTCACAAGTGACTCAACAGAGTCAGACTCCTAATGGATATGTAAAACATTCTTGAAACTTAATTTCCTTTCCCCAATGAAATTAGTAGCTTAGCCTATCACTGTTTATATCATTTGACCATTGATAAATTATTACGAATATTGTTAAGTTTAAATCATGCACATTAGACACTCTGCAACGTAACCATAACGTATCTACATGACCAAATAGTCCAATTGTTGCATACACCTAATTCAGTTACTAATCAAGTACATACTTATCTAATAATTAGTAACCTAATGGCAATTCTACAACCAATGAATTACCATACAAATGATGAAAGCATGGTATTAATCTACTGTGACCATGCTAATTTGGATTAGCTAATATTCATTCCTATCTACTAAGAGGTCATTTAGATCTAGATAGAACATTCAATAACAATCACACAAGGTATAAAATCATGCATATTAAACACATAGGATAGTAAAGAACTGATTGATTCTCATACCTGCCTTATATACATCTTCCTAGTCATCATCAATTAAATCGTCACAATCCTCAACTTCTAAGTTTATGCAATTCATCTTTTTATCTCTGATTCTAAGTAGATTCTATCAACTCTCACTTACTATAATAGAGAAGATCACAAAATATAAATCATTGCTTCTGTAAGAAAAATATAATTAAAACCATATATTAATAAACTAATGACCCTATACTCCCATAGTTAGACACATGATCAAACAGGTGTTACATGCAAAGATTTTAGATTAATTAAATCTCATTAATTGATTAATTTCAAATATTTGATACCAGCCAAGTGTCCTATAATAAAACTAGGTATCACCCCAGCCTACGGCAGGGGCTCAACCTTTTCATTATTTTTTTTTAGGTATTATCCAGACTAATAAAGCTTTAGTGTTGTGTTGGTCGGGTCATATCAGCTGGGGCCTATGGCCCCGGCTGTGGGTTAGCAAATTCTAAAGTTGGTTGGCCCAAATTAGTTCGGTGTTTAGTTTGTAGGGTGAAATCAGCCGCGGCCGTGGATTATCCAATTTATATGTAAGGTTAATGTCCTAATATGGTTAGTCGATATGTCCAAAAACCCTAGGATATACAGCAGCCTGCTGGACCCTAACAGTCAAGAGATGCACATGCTGGTATACAATGTGTATACATTTATATATACTTCTCCCGTAGGAAATTATTTTGATGTCGCAGTGCGACATCAAAATCGCGTTCTCTCCCGTAACGTTTATAATTGTCTGATTAAGGGAGTAGGAATCAGACAATAAAGCACAGTGTGTGCTTTACATCTATCAACGTGTTGACATGTATATGTTGTTCCCCCGTAACGTTATAAGTACATGTAAACATATACATGTATATGCCCCTTCTTATGTAGTCCCCAACCTTCATAGTAAACATGTACCCCCAAGACGTTTTTCTTCTTAAACGACACCCCCGTTTTTACTTCTAAGAGGAGGGTAGTTTAGTTAGGATATTAATTAATTTAGTTTTAGTTAAATTAGGAAACCTATTTTAATTCGTTAAATTAGGAAACCTACATTAATTCAGATTTGGACTCCACGTTTTGCAAGCAAGAAGGCCCACGACAAACATTGGACAGTCACGAATTACTCTAGATCTGGACGGCCCGGATGGCCCGATTCCTAAGGACCATATTTCTTTAATAAAGAGACTAGGTATCACGCCGGCCTGCGGCCGACGCTCAACCTCTTGCCGATTTTAGGAAGGTTTTCGAAGCCTACAACCCATAAATTGAGCCAACTGATTATCCGAGGCGTAAGAACCGGTCATTGATCAAAATGTTGAGTTGATCGTGTCAAATTAGTCAGGGATTAACCTTTTTGTTAATTTTTATAAGCCGGTTTGAGTTGGTCAAGTCAAATTCGGCGTTCGGGACCGTTGTCCCGACCGTGCATCAAAGTGTTCAGTTGGTGGGCTCAACGACGTAGGCCGGGGTTCAACCTTTTTATAAATTTTTATTAGGTATTATCCGGGATTAATAATGCTCCGGTATTACGTTGGACGGGTCACAACGGCCGGGGCCTATGCGGCCCCGGCCATGGGTGAGCAAATTCTAAAGTTGGTCGACTCAAGCCTTCGATGTTTGATTGGTCAGCTTGCAATTGCTAATTAATGGTCGTATGTTCAACAATCACACTAATCTATTTAGACGACTCTTTTCACCTTTATTTATGCCCAACACTTTGTCGGTTTATGGTAGCCCCTCTATTTAGAACAAAGGTTCATTATGGTCGGTCCTTTAATTCGGTCCTTTAATTAGAAAATATAACCACAATCCTAAATTAGTGTGGCAACTTTGGCCGAGGAGTAGGCTAATCTAAATAGGCTAGTTTTTTAAAGGTTAGTTTTGGTCTGGCACTCGATGTGCGTCGGATGAAGGGAGATGGATCACATGTTTTGCATGCAAGAGGGACCACGACGAATATCGGATGGCCCCGGCGGTGGGTTAGTAAATTCTAGAGTTAGTCGAGCTTTAGGCTTTTGGTGTTCGGTTGGTCGGGTCAAATCAGCCGAGGCCATAGGCCCCGGCCGTGGGTTAGTAAATTCTAGAGTTAGTCGGGGTTATGCTTCCAGTGTTTGGTTGGTCGGGTCAAATCAATTGTGGGTAGCAAATCTAGGGTTAACAGGGTTGGTCAGTAAAATCTAGGGTCAAATAAGACAACGGGCTATTAAAACGAAAAAAAGTTGAATTATACCCGGTAACTTGATTGCATGTGTGGGGTGTTAGAATTGTCGAAAACCCATTTCAGACCCTTATTATATCCTAAGTGCCAAACAGACTTTTCAAAAAATAAAATAAATAACTCCTCAAACGGATGCCAAACGGACCCTTCCGGCGTAGCTAGTAAGGTCTAAATTGACAGCAAGTGAATCGTCATGTACTATTATACAGTTGGATTGTGTATTAACTATTAAGCTGTCAAGGTTTTAACTGCGTGTAGAAAACGATCCAAAGTTAGACTTTTGCGGCTTCCGTATGTCTCCATTAAAAAAATAAAAAATAAATTAGAGAAACTACGATGGACCTGCATACACGACATGGGAGGAAATCCATTGTTTTTTTTTTTCAATCCAAAGAATCTTATTTGCCTATGAACGATCTAACAAAACCCATCAATGGTGCCTATGAATGTGTCTACAGATGGGTTGCAGAAGAAAAATTTGTAAATTCCTCCAGGCACTTGTTTTTTTTGCAGGTCGAGACTTATCAGAACTTGGTGAATCTTGGCACTATTTTTGTTGATTCAAAACATCTTAAAATACTAAATAGGTTCTAGATTTTCTCCCAGTTCTTGTATCTCAGAAAACAACAATTGTATCATCCGCATACTGCAGATGTGTAGTCAAATCCAAAGAACCATACCTGAAGCTTTATGATTAGTTCTTTCTATTAGTCTTTTCCAAAAACCTGGACTAACCCCCTCCATGGCAGCAACGAAACCAAACAACCACAATTCAAGAAATCAAATGTTCAAATCTAACTTCACCACCTCCCCCGGTTGTTGCTCTTTGAGCATCCTGGAAGACAATATTCGTTGCTTTTAAATCTTCAGATTTATCTTCAGGTAGCATCGTTATTCGTCTGGTGGCGGTGCACCTAGACAAAGCAATATACAGTTTGCCCATGGAAAAACACAGGGGTCTTCAGATCAATGCCGACGTGCTCTACGGATAGTCCCTGCGATTTGTTGATCGTCATTGCATAAGCCACCCGAATAGAAAACTGACGTCTTAACATGTTTATTTTAATTCTGAAATAGAGGGTTGGAATGATATCCTCGGCAGTATCACCAATTCACCAATCTTGTTCTTATTCCCCGTCAGAATCTTATCTTGTATAACATGTTTTCCGCAATGCGTCCCCAACAACCTTGTCTCATTGCAGAGCCCCTCGGATGGAGCGAGATTTCTCATCAAAATTATTGGACAACCAACCTTGATCTCCAGTTTGAATAAACGCATACCTGGGGGGTTTAGATTTTGCATAAACTCATTGGTTATAGGTGGTATCATGCCGCTTTCGTCGGGAAGCAAACTATCCGCGGCCAGATACGTGTGTGTCTCTCCTACGTACTAAAAATTTCATTACTTCAGCGTTGATCTGGTAAACATCATCAGTGCTCGTTGGGAAGCAACCTATCCACGGATACGCGTGTGTCTCTCCTTCTAAAAATTGCATTGCTTCAGTGTTGATCTGGCAAACATCATCATTGCGTGCCGTGAGAATCATTCTATTAATTAGTTCCTGCTCTGACATCTCTTCGTAGGACGCCTCGTTCCCTTCCCAGATTTGTGTCTTGGTGAGACAGGGATAGAGTTTTGTTATTAGCTGGCCCTTTCTTGTCTGTGCATACATTAACCGCATCTGGGAGCGTAATTCGGTCCACTGGTTCTGACTCGACCTGACACACACAATTAAATAGGCAGTGAGACAAATATTCACGGGGCTACAATTTTGGAATCTATAATGTTATCATTGGTAATAATCACTTATCTTTAATCTTATCAATAACCGGCCGGCGCTCAACCTTTTGTCGACTTTTTTGAGGTTGTCGGAATCTACAAACAAAAAGTTTAGCCTAGTGTGGTTAAATTGGTTGAATATGCTTGCGACAAAGAGAAACAATATAACCTACTTTTGGGGCTCAACCTGAATTTTCTCCCAAACCATGTAGTAGCCAGAAAGTATAGCAACTGTAAATATGGACATAAACAATAGAGTAAAAACTACGTGATAGAATTCTCTATGAAAAAAAATCATCCGACAAATGAAAAGGTGCAAATAATATTTCACAACATACACAAAAAAAAGGCCATTCACCATAAAAGATTATCCCACAATATATTAAGCATAACGAATAAGTCACATTGAAACATCTTGGAAGACAATATTCGTTGTTTTTAAATCTTCAGATTTATCTTCAGGTAGCACCGTTATTCGTCTGGCGGCGGTGCACCTAGACAAAGCAACATAGAGTTGCCCGTGGCAAAACACAGGGGTATTTAGATCAATGTCGACGTGATGTATGGACTGTCCCTGCGATTTTTTGATCGTCATTGAATATGCCACCCGAATAAGAAACTAATGATATCCTCGACAGCACCAGTTCACCAATCTTGCTCTTATTCCAAGTCAGAATCTTAGCTTGTATAACATGTTTTCCGAAATAAACTTTTGCGATATGGATTGGTTTTCTTAATATAATTTATTTTTGTGTTATAAGAGATCAGGTGTGGTTTATGAACTCTCACGTGAATACCCGAGTGTATATCAACCTTTTGCCGATTTTCTGAAAGATTTCGAAGCTTACAACCCGTAAGTTGAGCCAACAGATTATCCGAGGCCTACGTCCCGTCGTGGATCAAAGTGTTGAGTTGGTCATGTCAAATTAGTCAAGGCTCAATTTTTTGTTAATTTTTATAAGCCGGTGTTGAGTTGATCAAGTCAAATTAGCCGACCGGGACCGTTGTCCCAGTAGTGGAGCAAAGTGTTGAACCGACCGGGTCGACATCGTAGGCTGTTGCTCTACCTTTTTGTTAATTTTTATAAGTCGGTGTTTAGTTGTTCCGTCAAATTAGTCGGCCGGGATCGTTGTCCCGACCGTTGATCAAAGTGTTGAGTTTTTCTGGTCGACGCATTATGCCATTGCTCAGCTTTTTTTGTTAATTTTTATAAGTCGGCATTGAGTTGGTCGATTCGTATTAACCGGCCGGGACAATCAAAGTGTTGACTTGGCGGGGTCGACATTGTAGGCCGTTGCTCTACCTTTTTTTGTTAATTTTTATAGGCCGGTGTTGAGATGGTCAAGTCAAATAAGCCGGAAGGGACCGTTGTCCTGGCTGTGTATGAAAGAGTAGAGTTGATCCGGTCGACTCCATATGTTGTTGCCAACCTTCTTGTTCATTTTTATAAGCCGGTGTTGAGTTGATCGATTCATATTAACCGGTCGGGACCGTTGTCCCGGGCGTGGATCAAAGTGTTAACTTGATCTAGTCGACTTTGGAGGCTGTTGTTCAACCTTTTTGCTTATTTTTATAAGCCGGGGTTAAGTTGGTCGAGTCAACTTAGCCGGTTGTTGTCCCGACCGCGGATCATACTGTTGAGTTGGTCGGATCAACACCGTAGACCGACGCTCAATCTTATGTCAGTTTTTTGGAGAGCGTCGGAAGCTACAAATTAAAAGTCGAGGCAATAAATTTGCCTTAAGTAAATTTGATCATTCCGCCTTTAAGTAAGTTTTGATCACTTACATTTGTTTTTGTTTGTTTGTTTTCTTCCTTTAAGCGAGCCATTTTTTTTTGTTAATTTTTATAAGTTGGAGGCTACGGCTTATGTGTTTAGTTGCTCGATTCAAATTAGTGGAACCTACGATTTCGGTCGAGGATCTAACTGTTGAGTTGGAGGGGTCAACATCGGAGGCCGTTGCTCAACCTTGTTTTTAATTTTTTTAAGCCGGTGTTGATTTAGTAAAGTCAAATTAGTGGAACCAATGGTCCTGACCGTTGATTAAAGTGTTGTTGGTCAGGTAGACGCCGCAGGTCGTTGCTCAACCATTCCAAAGCCTATAATTCATTAGTTGAACCCTTTTGTTAATTTGTATACTCTGGTTTTGAGATGGCCGAGTCAAATTACCCGGTCGGGACAGTATTGAGTTGGTTGAGTCGACGGCGTAGGTCGTTGATGTACCTTTTTGTTTTTGTTTTTTAGGTCGGTGTTCAGATGGTCTATTCAAATTAGCCGGCCGAAACCGTTGTCCCAACTGTGGATCAAATTGTTGAGTTGGTAGGGTCGACGTCGTTTCATAACCCTCTTTTTTTCCTCCTCTGGTCACTCGACACTAAACACACTCCCTTAAAATATTAGAATTTTAACTTCTCGTATTTTTCCCACACAACTTCAAATGATTTTTTTTTTTTCAAAGTTGTTTAGATTCTTGTTTGTTAACATTCAATTTTGATGTAATTAGATGAAGTGAAAAAATATGTTTAACAATCTGCTTTAATTGTTTCTCGCTTTCTTCGTGCAGTTGTTATAATAGGTAGCGAGATGGGCGTCGCAAGATTCCGCCTTAGGTCATTGAGTTGGTCGGGTCAACGACGTAGGCCATTGCTCAATCTTTTTGTTAATTTTTATAAGAGGGTATTTAATTGGTCTCGTCAAATTAGTTGGCCGGGAGCATTTTCCCATCGTGGATCAATGTGTTGAATTGGTCGAGTGAAAGCGTAGGCCGTTTTTTTTCCCCCCATAAGTCGGTGTTGATGGGTCCAATTTCATAAACTGTTGCAATTAGTAGTAGTTAGGGTGCTTGATGGGAATAAGATTGTTAATAATGCTGGCAGAATTATTCGTGACTATTATTTTGTTTCATTGTTTTTGAATTTTCAAACTTTACCTTAATATTGATATGGCAATTGTTTTAGCACGTTTCATGTTACATGAAAATCAGTCATTTATATAATTTTTCTCAATTAAAAGGGGTCGTATAATTTTAATTAAACAATGTCGTCCAAAAGAATAAAATCTCAGTCAATTCTATAAGCCAGTGTTGAGTTGGTCGAGTCAAGTTAGTTGGATCAAAATGTTGAGTTGGTTGGGATGTCGCCATAAGCCATTGCTGAACCTTTATGTTCATTATTATAAGTCGTTGCTGAGTTGCTCGAGCCAAATCGGTCGTGGATCAAAGTGTTTAGGTGGTTGGGTCGGTAAATATACTGACACAACTATTAACTTCAATAAACCTTTCTATATTTGGCAAATCAGTTGTGCACTCGAGCTCGTTCCTCATTTTCTTTAGATATGTGTTGTCTAAGTTCCCGATGTCTGTTACGCTCTTTATGTACTCCATATGTTCTCTCTCATGTTTTTCCGTTGTTTGACGTTCCTTTTCGAGCTCCATAAAAACTGCCACGAACA
>JAJJMA010216612.1:0-16094 GCA_023529015.1 Papaver nudicaule | reverse complement strand
TATCTGGTGTAATGATGACAACTCCTGCTCCGCTGCCTGTGCAATTTGAAGAGCCATCCACCATTATTTTCCAGGTTCCTGTTGTATCCATCACTGAATCTTTTAATCTCATCTTTATCTCTGGTTCCTTTTCTCCAAAGTTTAGATCAAAATTAATATTTTCAACTGGAAAATCTGCTAAGAAATCTGCCAGCACTTGACCTTGAATTACCGTTCTTGATTGGTATTGTATTTCGAACTGATTTAGATACATCCCCCATTTTGCAATTCGTCCAATCTTTTGCTGACTTCTGAGAATAGCTTCAATTGAGTATTCGGTCACCACTACTATTGTTCTGGTTGAAAAATACAATCTTAATTTTACTGAAGAGAAAAATAGTGCCATGAATACCTTTTCAACCTGAAAATACCTTATTTCTGCATCTTGTAATGTTTTACTTATGAAGTATACTGGTTTTTCAATCCCATCCTCCACTCTTACTAATGCTGCACTTACTGCTGAATCTGATGTTGCTAAATAGATAAATAAATCTTCATCTACTTTTTGAGAAGAAAGGATTGGAGGGGATGAGAGGTATTTCTTAATGTTGCCAAAAGCTTGCTGGCAGTCTTCATCCCAAGCGAAGTTCGAGTTGTCTTGCTTTTTATGAAGGAGGTTAAAGAAAGGTTTGCACTTGTCAGAGAATCATGCAATAAATCTATTTGAAGCTGCCAACTTACCCGTTAGGCTTTGAACTTCCTTTTTATACCTTGGCGGCTTCATGTCTGTAATCGCCCTTATCTTTGATGGATCTACCTCTATTCCTTTTTGTATAACCAAGTAACCAAGGAATTTTCCGCTCTGAACTCCAAAAGCGCATTTATTTGGGTTAACTTTCATGCCAAAATCTTCCAGTACTGTGAATGTTTTCTGGAGATCTTCTCCATGATGGATTTTTTCTTTGCTTTTTACAACCATGTCATCAACATAGCACTCGACAATCTTTTCCTCAATAAGGTTGTTGAACATATGATTTACCAATCTTTGATAAGTGCTTCCCGCATTCTTCAATCCAAATGGCATGGCTTTAAAACAATATAACCCCCTATCAGTTATGAATTATGTGTTATCTTCATCTACTGGGTTCATGGGTATTTGGTTATAACCTGAATAACAGTCCATAAATGACAATAACTGAAATCCCACTATTGATTCTACCATTCTATCGATGTCGGGCAATGGGTGACCGTCTTTAGGGTGGGCTCTGTTTTAATCTGTAAAATCTATGCATACTCTAACTTTTCCGTTCTTCTTCATCACTGCCACTATATTAGAAATCCAATCGGGGTAATAGCATTTCTTGATTATATTAGCTTCTAGCATTCTATCGATCTTTGCGTTTACAACATCAAATAGTTTCTCTGCTACTTTTCTCTTCTTCTGCTTTACAGGTTTTGCATTCGGGTTGATATGTAATGAGTGGCATGGTACCGTTTCCACAACGCGAAATTTTGTGTGGCCTTCGGCTATAATTCACGTGATAAATCCGTCATGGTGCCGAAGCTTTTTCCAAGTGATGTTCGAAGTCATGTTGCTGTTGCTACCCTTTAGACTCGTGAACTTGCTTCTCATGTGGCTGTTGTTACCCTTTAGACTCGTGAACTTTCTTCTCATGTGGCTGTTGCTTCCCTTTAGCCTCGTGAAATTGCTTATCATGTGGCTTATTACTGCACTTAAGACACGCAAAGTGTTTGTTTAGCCACGCGATCGAGTGCAATCTCTGGTGCATCTCTCACCCTTCATATTTGATCAATCACCATCCACGTGTAACCAGGGATACCGTTAATATTTGATCTAACACCATCCACGTGTAGTCATGGATATCGTTAATATTTGATCTACCACCATCCATGTGTAGTTGTGGGGTACCGTTCATCTCGTTCGAATTTTGAGGATAAATGATGGATTCTCAGCCATCAAACAGGATGTGTTCCCATCCGTCCACGTGTCCTACTAGGAACCGTTCAATTGTATTAGTGTGATGGAACCTCAGCCGTTCAATTATTACAATTTTTCTCTTATTCGATGGATTTTCGACCGTCAATTTAGATGGATTTTCGACCGTCAATTTAGATGCATTTAAGGGATGTTCATTTATATGCCCATTTTTCCGGGTGCCGGCTTGGGTAAAAGACTTGATCTCATTACCCGAACCCGAACGGACCCGTACGGGTCATTTACACAAATGTAAATTAGAACACAATCATGTTTTGCTCTGAAAATATGCAAAAAGAAAATGTCTTAACTATGTTCTAATAAAAGCTTGCAAGATAAAATGTTTGGACTTTGCTATCAAAGTTTGCTCCAGAAACATGGCAGACCATCTATCTAAAACATTATTGCGTTTCGCATTTTCTTCTGTTTTTTAGATGATGGGTTCTCCACATCTAGTTTACTTAAATTTTGTGGATGCCTCTTGCTTTGGTTCCTGGTACACCTCTGGCTACCATCTGGAATTTGATATTCTGTCATGGCCCTCTTGCTGGTCCTCTTTGTGATTTTTTCCTTTGCAGTCACAGTATGTACTTGTGTTTCTCGTCGACTCTCGACATGCTGTTTGGCTGCTGATTGTTGTATCTCATGGTCTTTTGGTAGATCCACTTTTCTTTGGTCAAGTTCTTTTAGCTCCGCATAAATAAGCTTGTCAGTATGTTTAACAGGTACTCCATGCTCTTTTGGATTTTTTGGAGAAGACTCTGAAGTTTCCTACAGCAAGAGAGTAATATTCAGGATTCATGCATATCCAACGTGAATTCGTTGGTCATGCGAAGACAAGGATAAAATTATTTTCCAACAATGTAACTGCACCAAATTATAATGAAGGCTGCACACAGCTTAACTGAGTCATAATCAATTAGGTAACCTCATATCTTGAATTATTAAGTTCTGTAATTTTCACAATCATTCTTGGTTCATCTTTATTTTTGTGCATAAGGTTCTCATATCCTTATCAGCATGAACCTAGATAGACTAACTATTAAAGAAATGTTTTCAAGAGTAAAGCAAACAAGCTAAGCAACCAACCTTTGAATTAACACCAAAAGTCATAGACTTTGGCCAAGGAATGACTGAGCCCTCAACACCTTTTAATTTCACAAAATTATCAGCTTATACAGGTAAATTGTAGTTTCCATCGAATACTTCTTCGATCTCGACCGCAAAGCAGTCAACCTCTGCACCTGTTTCAATTAAATGATGTTTTCCTGGTGATTTAAAGGCTCTACCTCTAGTAACGGGTTTCTCATTAGAATCTCCATAAATTCTGCACTCTTTACCCTGCATAAATATATGGCATATGAACATTATAATAAAAAAATATGTATATATTTAATCAATGCCTGTAAAATAACAAATACCAATTTCTGTTGAGTTGGCGAAATCTCAGAAACCCTTGGTACTCCAACTACTTTGACTGCCTGCTTTGGTTGCCCAGATTGAGATATTGTACCCCGAGAACCGGTTCCAGCAAGTCGATCTCCTGCTTCCTGGCTATCTTTTTGCAGCACACCAGTTTTTGTAACCTGCAGCAACAGGGTAATGCTTAGGATCAAGGTAGCATATATTCGAACCCGACGTGGACTCATTGGTCATGAGAAGAAGCAGGAAAAGTAATTCTCCAACAATGTAACAGTAAGTTAGAATGAATTGTGTACCTTTTTCTTAGTCTTCTCTGGTGGCCCAGATTGGGATTTTGTACTATGAGAACCATTCTCAAGTTGAGCAGCTTTTTGACTCTCTTTCTGCAGCACATCATTTCGTTTAGGTACCTGCTGCATTTTTTTTTAGGTTATGGTTAGGATTCTTGTAATATGTATTCCCAAATCCAATGTGGATTGGCTGGCCATCTGAATAAACAGGAAAAATGATTGTACATCTATATAAAACAGGTTACGCATATCTCTACTTATTAGGTACTCTAATTCACACTAGCATCTCTGTCTCTGATTCATGTAAAGACACATTCAGCGAACAAAGAAAAACATAACGCATTACAACTAACCTCATGAGATAAAAGTTGGATATAGCTTTGGGGCCAAAGAATATACTTTCCGCGAGCATCATCTAGAGTCTTAATATTCTTGTCTGGAATGGCTAAACAGTGTTTTCCATTTACTATTTCCGACACGAAGATCTTATAGCATCGAACCGATGACTGTGATCCATTCAGTTTCCATTTCCCCTCAATCCCGTAAGTTTTTCCTATGGCGAGAACGTTTGCCCTAGTGTCTAAGAAAATGTTGCATTTTACACCCTGTACATTTTGAGATTCCATTCGAGTAGCTGAATCTGCTTCTTTAAAATTTTCAACCTGTTGCAGAAAATTTGGTTAACGCAATTTTTGTAGAGTCACCTGATCAGTAATATTTAGGATTCACGTACACTGGTCCTACGAGGACACAGCTAAAATCATTTGTAAGCGTTCGTGATTTATAGGGTTGACAGCATATATTAGTTACCTAAGCTACTGTGGGTTTGATTCAACATATTTATGTTTAATATACTTCTGAGTACAAGCTGGATGAGGCAGATTGATGTAGAAAATTATTCGATGGAACAAAGAAGCCAAGCAAAGAAACTAACCTGAGGTTTCTGAAGAAATGCGGTTTCAGCTTTGGGCCAAGGAGGAAACTACCCCTAGCCTGACCTAAAGTTTTTAATCTTTGAGCCCGGTATCCGTACTGGAAGATTTTCATCCAGTACTTCAGTAACCTGGACTCTGTAGCAAGCGATCTTAACATCTACTCCATGCACTGTCATATTTTTGTCATCAGACGAAAAGCTGTACCCCTAGCAACGATGTTTGCCCTATAGCCAGACCAAAGTTCACATTTTATGCCCTGCATAAATACATGGCATACGAACATCATAAAGAGAACACACAAAACAAAATATAAATTTGAATGCCTGGAATAAGATAATGTATATTACTTTTCCTATTCCTATCTCGCCTTGTCTAGTTGCTGAACTGTTAGATTCCCGAGTAGATGGAGGAGTCAGAGACTTCTGTTTAGATAGTACGGACTTTGGGGTAACAATCACAAGATCTTGACTAGGAGGGTCTTTCTTAGGTGGAGAAGAATGTTTCTTAGTTGAAGGGCCTTTCTCAGTTGTAGCAGACCGTTTCTTATTTTAAGAAGCCTTCAGTTGTTCAGATTCAAGTAGCTTTCTTGAGGATTTTTCAGTTGAATGCATCGCATCCTCAGATAGATGAATCTGTTTGCTAAGTCCATCACCTCCTGGTGAAGACAACGGGAGACTTGTTGAACTTTCCTGAAGCGTGAAGTTGAACGATGTGATGAAATTTTAGATACTGCGTGCCAAATCATTGACAAAGTAAATATAATCTCATTCGCATACTATCTAATGGATCAGTTAACTTACTTTTGGTCCATGATTTCTGATCAATTCGGAAGCAATCGGTGGTACTGGTATTCCTTGAGCAGCAAGGGTTGATGATAACGACTTCAGCGACATTACCAACTGGGTTATTAGTGCACCCTTAGATTCCACCTGTTTCCTCAGTTGATCGACGGTAGATTTCACGGGTTGCCTTTTCCGCTTGTCAGCATTCGAGTAGATGCTCGGGCACACTCCAAAGCCGGCCCCTTTGACACGCCCGCCTTTATCCACTCCGATCGCAAGTGTCACGGCATCCTGATGCGGAGGAACATGTATAGTTCCTTGTTTAATCTGATTTCGTACATGCTCCTGTGCCCAATGTAGAGTTGAAAAATTTAGCTTAAATTCTAGTTTGAACATTGCGCATTTACTTCAACGAAAAAAACATTATCAATTGGGAAGTGGGGTATTCTTACAAGTCGCTCTACCGCAGCTTTAGTTTCAGTATGTTTGATTTCAGCCGTGCCCCTAAATCGGCATGCCTTCTCCCAAATCAAAGACCGGTCGGAAAGTTGTTCAGTGGTAACTATGCCATCTTTTAGCTGTAGTTATGACATCAAATGTTAAACAGCAGGTCAATTCAAAATCATGTAATACAACAACAATACAACAAAGTGTATAATACGACAGTTTCGTAGAGGGTCGAGTCCCTATACCTTTACGAGTTGCTGCATATGTGAGACACATACAACAAAAAATGAAACATAGATTAATTGAACACAAATATTGCCAGTTTTTAACTTTAAAAGTGTGAAGTATGATTACCAATTTCTTTGCCAAGCCCGTGTATCCTCCTCGTCCAAGCTTATGTGGGTATTTGGAATGAGATATTGACTTTTTCTGCTTTTTTGGATTTTTCCTTGCAGCACAGACAAACGAATATTTGTCAATATGTTGGACTAGGAAATAATAAACATAAAAATGATGAAGAAAAAAATATGAAAGTGCATTCTCTAACCTTGAAAGCATCCGAAAGTATGTATGTCACAAACACATCCCAGCATTTTTGGTTAATTATAAGCTTATACTGTTTGGAGACTTTATGTAGTTCTTCTGGGTCATCCTTAAATGGAAGTTGAAAAAGCAGGGGTACCGAAATACAACAAACTTTTCGTTTGGGCTCGTGAGACTTATGGTCAGATCTGGACGATCTCAAAAATCAATATCCAGATTCGTTAGCCTGAGTTTGGATCACAAGGATCAGTCCAACACAAGACAGGGTCTTGGTAAATCCAATGGATGGATTGAGGACAACGATCAGGTTTATTAATAACGTACTTCTGGTGTTTGCTTTAATTATATAATCAGAGAATATAATGCGGAAAGTAAAGCACACAAGACACCAGAGATTTTTTTAACGAGGAAACTACGACCTGTAGAAAAACCTCGGGACCTCGTCCAGATTGAACACCGCACATTACAAACTGTCTACAAACACTAGCCTACTATAAGACTTCGGTGTGGGATGTAGCAGAGACCAATTCCAACCCTCCAAGCGAACTGGCTACTGTCGCACTCCTTACGTCTCTAGATCCCCCACAGATCGTCACGCACTTGATTCCCCTAGCTGACGTCCTTTACAGGCCTAGGAGTTGCTTTAACCGCTGTTAAAGGCTTGTGTCAACAATTCTGGCTTTGCAACCTAAATTATCAACTGTATGTTTGAACTGTCCTCTATCAGTTTGACATACACAAAGTGACTTCCTTCGGATTGCTCCAGGTCATATGGAAATCTACTTACAAGCGGGGGCTGACAAGTAAACCGAGTAAACTATGCCCAACTTGTCTCTACCTCAGTTGTAAAAGAAGAATCACTTAAGAAACTTATACAACTGGAGCTAACTAGGTCTTACAACACCAAGTGCATCCGTGCGTTGCTTCTTTTCGAAACCTTGTGTGTAATGTATCAGTTCTTGAATGGCCTTATATCAGAAGAGAAGGACCGTATAATAGACAAGAACGTGATCAGGTTACCAAGGTTACAGGTTACTCCGATTTCAACCACTAAGGTCTCAATCTCCTACCTGTGCTTCCCAACTCTCAAGAGAAGTCTTTATAGTCGTAGGTAAATCCCAAGAAGAACTGCTACCTAATAGAGGATGACTATACCACAACAAGCATTCACCGAGGTGAAAAGAGTTTTACGATCTCTTCCCTAAGGAATCTTCACGTATGCTTGATGCTTGCAGTATTCGTCCTTAGACACCTCTATTTATAACACTCAATAAGATAGGTTGCTTTGGAATAAAGCAACTAATTACTTGTCCCACAAGTTTTGGAAACCCTAAACTTGCAAACCAAGTAAAATAGATTTATCTCAATTGGAAATCATTTATCATTTATCTGCCAAGTGTTTTGTTAGCTCAAAAACACTTCAAGATAGATATCCAACAGACCAGAGATAATCTTTATCTTATTGACACATTGAGAACCGTTAGATGGACCACATAATATATTTTCGTGATAATCCAAGTCCAACTAAGAGATAAAGGAGTTCAGAGTTTAACCCGAGTGAAAATCCCAAATAATATTCACCTGGGACGGTTCGCAAACCGTCCATCTGAATCACAGCCGAAAGTATCGATTTTGGGTTCACGTTAGGTACGCGTACAAAATGACACTTTGGAACTCAGGCAAATTTCCGAGTTTCTGTTCACATACGATTCGGGAACCGTCCGCCATTCAGGGCAGAGTAAACCCTAAGTCATGATGATCATAAAACTAAGATTACATGATTGATTCCATATATTTTCAGCATATAATGACTACCCATGGTATAATTATCATATATATTCTTTTGTAGAGATTACCTTAGTTCATTAAGCTTATATAACATCATCATCATCATCTTCATGGATTCTATAATTTGCAACTAGTTCATCCACATATATTCATCACCAACCTCCGCCTAAATCCCTCTATACTATCATCTAATTTCTGTTTTGTTAATCACTTTACTACTACAAGGTATCACCTCTCTCTGAATCTCTAATATAGACTATATCTCTCAAGCACTCTTTCTCTCCTCCTCCATTTTCTTCTCCATCAATTAACAATTGTTTCTTTTCTCTAGTTTCCCAAATTTTCTACACCTAAAACCACCTTCAACAGCAGGAGCTTCTGATTTAAAGGAGATAATCATCCTTTCAAAACTCAAATCATTTACGTATGTGTTATAATTAACATTAAAGGGTTTTCTATCACCATCCATAATACAGATCTAAGGGATAACCTATTTACTAAGAGATAGTCACATTCCATATTTCAAATTAAGTATTTAATTACACCGGATTTATACCAATAGGGATTTACTATTACCAACCCCTAGAATATACTAAGGGGTGACCTACGTACTAAGGGTTCTCGTTTCGACTCAATTTTCCGAGAGTCATATCTTCCTCGTTCGACATCCGATTGACACGTTCTAATAGGCGATTTCGCCTAACTTTTCGAGATCTATCTAATAGTACTATAATCATATTCAAATTCTTAAGTTATAATTTTCATAATTAATATTCATTTCAGTTAATCTTGACATTAACCGGCATAAATGCCAATTGACTAGTCTATAGAAATTGACCTGCTTACGTATCTCTACATGGCGAACTTCTGGTTAGTCGGCGGGGTTGGCTGCACAAAAGAGTCATGAATAAAATGTCAAGATTATCACAAGTTAAGCTTATGCAAGTGCTCCAAAGTACAAGGTAATTACCATCTCATCCCTATCTTCTATCTTACGCTTAAGAGTAGGATATTTAAGCAAGGGATATGGTTTCAAGTCATCTCTGGAGGGAATTGTGCATGTTCCCTTAGGAAGAGCCATAAAATCCTTATATAACTTTATTTGGTCATTCCAAAATTGTCTGCCTGCTTCGGCAACCGAGGGTATCCTATTCCCCGGAAGAAATAACAAGTGACTGAGTAATTTGGTACGAGCTTCATTCATATTCTTGGGAGAAACACCTCGACATGACGGGACGTCCTGGTCAAAGCTCATCTGACGAGCTCCTCGGTCGATATTATATGCGTTGACTGTAAAGCTTCCTGCTTCATTGATACCGATGAGGTGACAACTACAACAACTTATCATGAAAATCTTTTATGCTTCAGTAGGAGGGCCTTCTAGATAAAGAGTCTTTATTGGAGCATTACTTGAAGTATCACCGAATGATCGAAGTTGAGCCACACCATTGGGAATTGAAGTCGGAAAACCACCGCTTTCTCATCATCCATAAGTGCAAGAAAATCCTTCGAAGTAGATTTATTCATCCAACGAACGATTCGAGCATGGTCTGACAAAGCTTTGTCTTTAGAAGACAAATTTGGGGCGTAACCAGGATAATGTTCATACATCCAAGATTGTATGAAGTTCGTGGGTATAAACGTATCAATCTTCGCAACACCGTTGGAGAGTCTCATGTACACTGACAAAGCAGAGAGTTGTGTATACAATGTGCCAAGAAATAAAGCGCCAATGGGAAGAGATATACCTTGGGCCAGTTTTATTGCATAAGGGATGAGCATGAGTTTCAGCTTCTTATGGCTATGGTGGTTTTCAAAGACGTATTTCGACAGCCAAAGTGTAAGGAATGCAGCAATAGACAATAATGAAGTACACTCATTGTTAGGTTTCGACCAGTGAACCATCCACGAAGAATAAGCATTTTCCTGCTTGTTTGAAGCTTTAGCAATGTTCTCCAGTTGGGTGTATACCTTTTCTTCAGCAGCATTCAAAGAAATACCGAGCTCGCCGTTAATTGGGAGTCGTAGTAGTGCTGCTACAGCCTCCAGTGAAATTACAAGTTCTCCCCATGCAAATATGAACGAGTTTGTGCCACCACACCAGCGAATCAGGAGAGCAGCTAAGCCACGTTTATCCCTAATTATGAAAGAAACAGTCGAACTCTTCACATCATAGAAGATTCTGTCTTTCTCTAATAATTTCTTAACAGTTGGGATGTCAAGCATCTTCTGAGCATATAGAAGACACGAATCAATTGGTTTTTGTGGAGAGCGGTAAACAATTTTGGAAGCATTGAAGTCACCTATTGTTTTACTTAAAAAACAATGCACCGTCTCTGGGTACTTTCGTAGTGCTCGAGATCAAAATCGAACAAGACAAGCTTAAACCAAGTCAATGGACGTTCAAGTCTTGCTTCGGTCACAGAGAGGATAGAAGTTGATCTAGGGAGGGAAACAGTGAAAGAAACTTGAGATCAGGTCGAGGATGTGTGTTTCTGGGTGTAAGAGTTCAAGATCTTCATCGTAAGGGTGATTGGAAATCTCCAAGGCTAGAAGTGTATTAAGTCGCTCAGGTATTTTCTCTGAGGTTCAGGAAAAGATGTTCTGCCTTGGAAGATAGAGGAAGCCTCTATTTATAGTGTTGAACTCACCCTGATCTCTCGACATAGAAGGTGGAAGAGTGGGGGAGTGGAGGACATGAGTTGTGCTCTGTAACTGCTAGAGTCGTGTAGAACATGTCCACTCAGCACCACTTTCTCGTAACTGTCCATCATCTCTATCAGTTTCTTTCTAAGTGCCGTAAACCGCTAGACCAGTACCCCTAAAGTTATCCCCCCAAGTGATGTTTTGATATCTTGTGTAGTATGCAGATATTGCATGGTTGTGTTGAGTTTGAACAGCGTCGTTTGGCCATGGCTCTAAGGCCAATGTGATTGTGGCGCTAGAAGCTCGTGTGGTGACTGTATAGCGACAGCCTTGGCCATTGGCCAAGGCTAGAAACTCATGGCGCCATGGCATGGGGCCAAGACCAGTTTTTGTGGCGCCATGCATCTTGGCGCCACTACTCAGGAGACCACGGCCTTGGGCACTGGCCAAGGCCAACAGTTGTGGCACCATTGCTTATGGCGCCATGGCCTAGGAGGCCAAGGCCAACAATTGTGGCGCCAAGGCCAACGGTTGTGGCGCCATAGCTTATGGCGCCATGCCTAAGGTGCTACGGCCTTGGCCGCTGTCCAAGGCCAATTTTCTCAGCGTATTTATGCCACACCACTTTGACTATGGCATATTTGCGCATTTGCACTATGTTAAGTCATGGCGTGCTTATCCATGGTATATTAGGCCATTCTGTGTTTAGATTAATTGTGGCCTGCCTAAGTGTGTTTAGGCTGTTGTATGCTTCTCAGAGAGCTCTGGACAGGTCTAGAGCCGCGGTGTTTATGAGGTTTTGTAGATGGTGAAAAATGAGAGAGGGACAAGATTGTCAAAACACTCTCGAAACCATGTCTTATTCAAGGCAATCGCCTATTCAGGCTCATCTCTATAGCTCAGAGTGCAACCCATTCCATGAGCCAAATAAACTCTCTATGAGCTCTCTCTTATAACTCCGGTGGGGAGGGTAATATCATAGAGCAGTACTAATGATCTCACCAACATATTAAACCCATTGATCTGCCCAGAGTCAGGCCACTTAATGGTACACGGTGAAGAATCAACAGAGACGCATCCTCGTGGATTTCCTCTTAAATACGACTCAACACACGAGTCTTGGTGCAAACCTCGGAATATTGAAGATCCAGGCCGGTCCGGAGCTCTCTGAGAAGCATACACCAGCCTAAACAGGCCTAAGCGGACCTAATCCCAAGTTCAGGATGGTCTAGCATACCATGGATAAACACGCCATGACCTCAAGTGTGTTGTAGCATAAGCACTCACACCGCGACTAAGGCACAGGCTGCCCAAAGTCAACCTTGGCCAGATGCCAAAGCCATAAACGCCACATAGCATGGCACCACAAACCATGGCGCCACAAAGATTGGCCTAGCTGGCCTGGCCAAAAGGCCATGGCGCCACTACCCATGGCGCCACAAGATGTTTTTCCTTGGCCAAAAGGCCATCGCCATATTCATGGCGCCACAAGGTGAATGGCCTGTCTAAACACGGCCATGGCGCCATAAACCATGGCGCCACAAAGATTGGCCTAGCTAGCCTGGCCAAAAGGCCATGGCGCCACTACCCATGGCGCCACAAGATGTTTTGCCTTGTCCAAAAGGCCATCGCCATATTCATGGCGCCACAAGGTGAATGGCCTGTCTAAAACACGGCCATGGTGCCATAAACCATGGCGCTACAAGGATTGGCCTAGCTGGCCTGGCCAAAAGGCCATGGCGCCACTATCCATGGTGCCACAACAATATAAGCCTTGGCCAAAGGCCAAGGCCATGGCGCCATAATCCATGGCGCCACAACAAGATGGCCTTGGCCAAAGGCCAAGGCCGTGGAGCCATGAGCCATGGCGCCCCCACATCCAACGCCAAAATGCGTTTTAGACTGGCCTTGGCCAAAGGCCAAGGCCGTGGCGCCACCATAACTCGCGCCGGAGACGCGTTATAAACTGGCCTTGGCCTTGGCCAAGGCCGTGGCGCCATGAGCCATGGCGCCACCATCACTAGCGCCAAAGACGCGTTTTCAATTTGGCCTCGGCTAAAGACCAAGGCCGTGGCGCCATGAGCCATGGCGCCACCTTAACTAGCGCCAAAGCGCCATCAAGCACGTATGGCCTTGGCCAAAGACCAAGGCCACTCCTATACTTGTGTCCAGGAGACACTACATCATGTTGGTCACGACAATCAGTCGTACAACCCTACTCTACTCAACTCAACTACGCAATATCCGCGTATCACTCGCTCGAGATATCAAAATGTCACACGGGGGGATAACTTTAGGGGTATTGGTCTGGCGGTCTACGGCAGTTGAAAGAAACTGATGGAGATGATGGACAGTTACGAGAAGATGGCGCGAGTGGGCATGTTCCGCACAACTCAGGCAGTTACAGAAACCAACGCATGTCCTCCACTCCTCCACTCTTCCACGACGTCCACCTTCTCTGTCGAGAGATCAGGGTGAGTTCAAACTATAAATAGAGGCTTCCTCTATTTTCCAAGGCAGAACATCAGAAACGTTCAAAAACACACAGAAACAACCAAGAGCTTCAGAGAAAACACCTGAGATTCGAAATACGTTCTAGCCTTGGAGATTTCCAGTCGACTTCACGACGGGAATCTTAAACTCTTACACCCAAAACACATCCTCAACCTGATCTCAAGTTTCTTCACTGTTTCCCTCCCTAGACCAACCTCTATCCTCTCTGCGACCGAAGCAAGGTGGGAACGGCCATCCTTGGTTTAGGCTTGCCTTGTTCGACTTTGATCTCCGAGCACTACGAAAGTACCCAGAGACGGTACACTTGTTTTTCCAGGTAAAAACAGTTGGCGACCACAGTGGGAGATCATTCTCTCGGTTCCAGAGAAACTTGCTCAAAGATGGTTGAACTAAGGTCGGGATCAGATACCAAAAACCCCAACTCTTCAACTGATGGTGCTGTAGCTTTCAACGCAGCACCTACCAACCCACCTGTATCCAGCAATACGCTCAACGTATCGTTACCCAAGAAACTTCCCCTTCAACACCTATCATCTCGGCTATACCCAACACCCCAATAACGGAGCAGCAGTTGGTGGAGCTTTGCATCGATGGAACGATTCCCGTATACCGAGCCCTCTTGGAGAACCTCCGCTTCCAGACCTTCTCTGAACTCCATGAAGCTGCGAAGAGGTCCGTCACCACTGCACCTTCTTTGTTGGAAAGAACCATCACCCGAACGAGGGGCGAGTCGTCTATGGCCGCACACCGCAAGAGCGACAACCAACCGACCCGAGGAGCCTCTCGAGCCTACACCACCTCTTCTTTCCCCAGGAGGCAGCAGCGAGGTCCACCTCTATAATACCCACGCTGAGGGAGAAGACCCAACTACTAAAGCGTGGAGAACTCACTGAAGAAAACAATAGAAGCTTGCACAACGACAGGAAGAGAAAAGCGGGAGAATACCTCGCTGAACACCAAGCGCAAGACCCAACGGCGCGAAGCGCGATACCGGAAGGGGACTTGCAACAACAACAAGAAGGAATTGATCCACCAAACGACCTCACGGCAAGCAACTTGGAAAAGCTACTACGAAATCGAGAAAGAGAAGTGGCGCTACCTATCCACACCGACCATCGTACCCGCACGAAGTACGGAGGAAAAGCCCTGCCACAGAAGGTACGCATCCAAAATGCACTAATTCAGCTCCGGGGCCCCCAAACAAGAACATGAGCCAAGGAGGACCACATCAACCGGAGATACGGATGCAGAAAGCCAGTTCAGAGATACCAGACTACCTGTTTCCAGGACGTACTAGAGTTGCTAAACACTTGGATCCAGGACGGGGTAATCGAACTCCCCTCGACTCAACGCCCTCCTACAGCCGAAGAGGTAGCAAGCCCAAGATCTTCCAAGCCAAGGTGGAGTCCGGGGAATTGCGCCTACGAAACGAAGGAGTGTATCAAGATCCCCTATCCGTTCGAGCATTCACCTTCCCTGAGGAGCCGGTGAACGAGAGACTGGAGGAGATAATGCGAGACTCTCTGTCTCTCGAAACCACAGCGGAAAGACATGTTCACAGCACTCAACACGGTAGTATCAGGAAAACTCCTACCCTTCAAGGAAGTCAATGAGCAGACAATGTCCAAGCAGGGGCAGCCAACAGAAAGACAAAGCTGGGGACTTCTCACAACCACCCGCCTGTCTCATGCTGAATTCTCGAAGACACTCATCGACCCGGGATCCCCAGTGAACATCATCTCAGCCAAGACTCTCAGAGACGCTAACATTCCTTGCAGCAGAGCCATCCATGCCCCTGCCATCATCAAAGGTCCTGACGGGGTCGAAGTACGCACTTACGGGTGGATCAACCTTCCCGTCGAAATCGCCACGATCCCAACCATAGCGAAGTTTCACATTGTTAAGGGAGTCCTCGAGAGCGACATGATGCTGGGACGCCCATGGATCTACAACAACCAGGAGACGCTCCCTCTGGATTTCATGGAGCGTTTTGTACAAAAGAGCAGCAAGGCAGTAGTCGCGCCTGCAGAACCTAGAGGAGTCGATGAGGACCCCCTCAATCAAAAAGGTACTTCGTCCACCCCTCTCTTATTTGATAGCCTACATTCACCGAGCCGCTGGGGACTCACCACGAGGAAAGCTACTCGAGAGAAAAACCCTAGGAAACCGGCAATAGACATCGGCACAGCCATAAGAATCTCCATCAACGCCCTTCCGGAGTCTGGAATTGTACGTGACAAGCTCCGAGGAGAAGGTGAACTCATCCCCTACGACATGCCACCCGAAGTCTTAGAGACCATCCCAGACTTCAAAGAATATGCAGAACTGTTCAACCTCAAACAAAAGGCGGGGGAGAACGCAGTTACATATGCTACCACCCTAAAGGAAGAGGAAGTGCCAAAGACGCCAACCTCGGAGGAACTAGCCAAGTGTCGAGGCAAGGAGACCTTGATGATTCCTCCACGGTGGTGCCGGGTGAGGCTATCAGGTTCTGTATGGAGTCTAAGGCGTGTGTTGGTGCGCCTGTTGACTTCAAAGTTCTTCAGTTTCCCGTGACTCAATGTTAAGCTTGGTATGATTTTATGTTAACTATGGAGGGTAAAAACCCCTCGGGACACGTGTCGTAAATCCAGGAAGCAGAATAGCGCCGGAAGAGCCAGCAGCGAAGCCTCGGACCAAACCAAAGAAGGATGAGACCGAGCACGACGAGTGAGGACTCGGACGAAAGAGATTCGGACCGCGCCAAGGGACC
>JAJJMA010216593.1:0-18865 GCA_023529015.1 Papaver nudicaule | reverse complement strand
AAACACCATTAGCATCACAAAGACAATCTATGTTTTTCCTAAACATTCTCCTGTTTGCCAAAGTATGAAAGTATCTGGTGTTGTTATCCATTTCTAAGATTAATTTGTCACCTGAATTCTGTTTATAAAACTTACTTTGAATATTAAACCATTTATCTAGTTCTTTATTCAATGAATGATTCTTTCATGTTGTGAGCTAGAAGCTGGCTCTTGTTGGGTTTTAAGCAATTGATCTTGGAGTTTGGTAATGTTTGTGCTTATGTCACCAAACTCCACTCTATTCCATTGGCTTAATCTCATTCTAGTGCTCTGTTGTTTCTTGCCTAGTATAAAAGCAGGTGAGCCAGCTTCATCAGTTTGCCAGGCCAATTCTAGTTGATGTTTAAAATTCTCATGCATCATCCAGTTTGCAAAAAATTTAAATGGTCTCCACAACTTCCTAGGTATAGTTTCAGTAAGAAGCATAATTGGGCAGTAATCAGATCCAGCTTGGCTAAGGTGTAAGATTTTAGCAAGTGGGAAATTTAAACACCAATGATTATTCCCTAATGCATAATCAATCCTAGCTTTCCTAGTTCCAGTTCCATATCTATTACTAGACAATGTGAAATTCCTGCCAACATATCCTAGGTCAAGTAGACCACAAAATCGTATCTTATCTTGTACATATCTATCATCATAACCAGAAGAAGAAGACTGCAATATGTTATGGAGGAAATTCAAATCACCCAGAACTACCCATGGTTGCTCTAGATTTGAACTAAGATCCATACATAGATGAGATAAGCACTTCTGGTTTTCCTGGATGAATTCTAACTAAAGCATGGATTATGTTGTTGAATGCAGCACAAATGTCACAAGAAATACCATCTTTCCACATTAGAATTAGTCCACCTGCAAGGCCAACCCTGTTAATACAAGTGTAATTGTAATAATGCAAAGACCTAGCAACATTTATCATACTATGTTCATCAACTTTTGTTTCAGAAAGAAAAATGAAGTCTGGGCTTTGTGCTATAACTAATGTAGCCAATTGGTCTCTAGTGAATTTTTTGGCTAATCCCTGGACATTCCATGATAATATTCTCATGTTGCTACTTGTGCTGGGATGTATACTGACTTTGCCTAAGTACTAAAGGGAGATTGCGTGTATGTATAAGTACTGAATAGGGATTGTAGACCCAAATATATTAGGTTGTATGAGGTAGGTTATGTGAATCGGAGACAATACAGAAAAATCCCACAAAATCAAATTTATTCTATAAATTAAAATTCTTTGAAAATAATTTTGAAAAGGAAATTTTAACGATAGAGATGAAATTACCAGAATAGAAGTTCCCCCTTTCATCCTCCGAGCCTGTGTACTACCAGTTGTGATTTTAGGATTGAACCCCTCACATGCAGTTGCCCCTTTGATGTTGTTTTCATTGAAATCACTCATGTCAACATCATCATCCAAACCTAGATTTGATTGTTTAGGTTCTGAATCGGTGAAGATAAGATTAACATTGCTTTGAGTTTGGTTTGGGATGATGTTTGATTGGTTCTCCATATCTTCTCCCTTTCTGGTTCTCTTGGATTTTCTATTTCCAAATTCTTATAGGTTAGTAGAATTTTGGTTTAAGAACTCTTCTTCTGAGATTTGGGATTGTACACCCAAATTGTTATTCTCATCCAGTACATTACTAACAACATCCGTGATGGTCTGCCCTTCCTCCCCTATTTGGGCAGCCTGTTCAAGATTATTCTTCCCATCCAACACATTACTATAGGCTACCGAGAAAGCTTGCCCTTCATCAGTAGTTAGCCAGATTGTATATTCCTTTTCAATCATTCTTTCCACTTTTAATTCATGTTCTAGTATTTCACAGAGATCTTTATTATGATCTATCACGAAACACTTGTTGCATATATTATGCGGTTGTTTGCGATAGTGAAAGACCAACCATATATCTTCTCCTGTTTTGACTTAATCCAACATCCACCTTTAAGAGATTCATGCAAAGGGATTTCCACAAAGACTGTAGTTAAGTGGCTACCTCTTATGTATTTGATTTTGTCACCAGGAGGAACTCTTTTTCCCAGATCTTCACACAAGCTGTTCACCAGTTTTTGGGTTGGCAGTACAGATCTCCATCCTCGTATTTCTATGCACCAAGTTTCAGTAGAGAACTTGTGTTTTCTGGCTCCAGGTTTGGATAATATCTTTGCAGAGATAAAACCCTGCAGTGACTATGTAGTTTTCTTTAGGACATCTTTAATATGCTCTTCTTCTTTGAACTTAAAAACATATAGGGCCGAGCCCATAGATCTCACTGTAACTCTTTTATATTGCCTCCAGATGTAGTTGATTTCCTCCACTATGTCATTACATCTAAGAGAATTTGGAGCAAAAATCTTCCCCAGTAAACTAACAGACCATTCATCAGCTGCCTCATCAATTTCTTGGGTTGATAATCCTGGTTTTCTGATCGGCTTAGACGTTGAGCCTATTTTTGTTTGTTGCATTTTGGCAGCAAGTGAGTTGGCTTGTGTCATTCTCTGCTGCTCCATGATATATGAGATTAGGGTTTTTCCTGGTGAATTAGTTTTGGAGTACATGCCTTTTGAAGAGATTATATATGCACTGAAAGATATGTCAGGATCTTTTGGTTTCCTATAATATCTATGTAACATGATTCTCGACCAGTTTGTTACGGGATCATTGAAGAAGAATATATCATTTCCATATTTAAAGTTGACCATTTTTTGAATTGCTTGGATGGCGGTATAGTTCTGAAGTTTATGCCCCGAGTTACGGGTATTGGAACTCAGTAGGATCAGAGAGTTTTGGGAGAAAATCTGCTGGATCTAGATATTAAGGACATGATGAAAAATGATTTAGATAATGATGATCACGATAGTGAGAGATGTGTTGTATCTCGACCAGATAAGTAAAAGAACAGAAACAAATCTAGAGGACTGCAAAACACGACTTGTTAAGGGGTAGAATTAGCACGGCCTGCTTAAGATATCCAAGAACTGTCTGTTTTGGATACTTACCACGACTTGGTAATCACAACTGGATTAACACCTTGATAGAGGATGATGTAGGGGAACCTGCACAATTCAGTTTGACATATTTGTGAATAAAATCAAAACTTGTTTTACTGATTTGTGTATCATTTTAAGAGAAATATTAGATATTAAGTTAAAGAAAAGTAACACTCAAAAACTCATCAATATACTTCAGATTAATTGATTTTCAAACCAGATACTAGTGAGAATGAAGATGGGATGTTTCCTTGATTGATTGTAAATGAGATCAGATGATGATTTTGAAAGAAATCATTGAGGATTTAGAAATTTTTGTGTACTGGATTGACTCGTTCTGTGTGAGTATGAAATCTGCGTAAGCACTGCATACCCAACAGCCATTAGATCTATTAGTCAAACTATGGTCATAGAATCCATTATACGTTTCATGCATGAGTACGAAGAGATTAAGAACGAGACCGAAGCTAACTAATACAAGAAACTATAAATGATAAGAACATAACTATAAATTGCATTTCATTCTGACTAATACATGGATATGATCCTAAGAAGCATGAGGAGAAACTAACCTAATCTCCCTCTCACGACTTAGGTTACACCAAAAATTCAACCCTTACAATGAATGCCAAACTCGCCTTTATATAGGCCGAGTCTGAAGTGGTTTACAGCTAATAAGACAAACTACTCAATCGTGGAGATGTCAGAGTTTGTCGAGTAAGGCGGTTCCTTCGGTGGGTTCATCTCCGAAGATGGATTCGTGTCCTTTCCCCCGAATTACCCGCACGAGCCTTCTCTTGCCGAGTTCCTTGTTCGAGTTGACTCTGCAGACTTATCCAAAGCAAGACCAAGATACCTTCGGGTTGGGCAGAGTCTTCCGGATATGGACACGTGTCCCGAGGGTGCTTTACCCTCCACAATTTGCCTCTTTCCTTTCCTTGTATCGAAGATGCTTGGGAAGGAAATTATTTATTCGCCATCCTCTGCTCGCCATTTGCCCCACTAGCTGCCAAGTGTGACGTTTCATGACACGTTCTGCATGTTCCCGAGATTCTAGCTACCTTTTAACCTTCCAATTGGTAGCGCCAGTTTCCCTCTACTATTTAAGTTTTATTTTCTCCCTCTAAATTTTTTTAGCCTTTTGCGTACTCTCTTCCACAGCTCCGGCGCTTTTTTCCTCTGAAAACCTTGAGATTCCATCTTTTGATCCAGCACCCCTTAGATGTTTTCTGTAGGTACCCTTTGCTTTAATCTTCCTATAGCTTCATAGAGACAACTTCTTTTCCCTTTTTATCATCTTTCAGACCCTTGATCAATCTTGTCTCTGCAGCTTCCGGCGCCGGCAAGTCTTGCCTTCCTTTCTTTCACTTTTCTTTTCATGGCATCTCCTTCTAAAGTCGATGTTCTTATCTCGATGATGAAGGATTTAGGATTTAAGTCAGATTCTTTTGATATAAAAGCTGTTGGTGCCCCTGGTAGCCGGCTGACTCCATAACTGGTTGAGGAGTTCAAGTGCAACGAGGATAGACTCTTGGTTACGTTCCATCAGATTTCTGCTCGGTTGATTCCTCCTTTCTATCGGTCCTCCAACCCTTTGTTTCTCGAGATTCTCTGCTCTCTTCCTAGCCCTCGGGGAATAATGCAGCTTACTTGCAGTTCAATTCATCTTATCAATCAGTGGGTTTCTCGTTCCGAAGATAACTCTGAAGCTGGTTCCACGACGAGGTTTTATTTTACCGCCGATAAATTATTTCATCACTATGAGCCATTTTTGACGCTAGATAACGAGCTTTCCCCTTGGGGCGTTAGTTTTCGTAGTGTGAAGGGGGGTGTGAATATAATTCCGGGATCCCTTGACTACTCCATGAATGAAGACTGGTATTCGGAGTCTGTGCTTTTGGAGGGTCCAATTCTCCGAGGCTGGAAAGATGCCGGACGCTTTTTTCCTCGGACTCAGTTCGAAGTAGACCATGAATTATCGACTCAGCATCTATTTACTGTCCATTTTTCTGACGAGGAGAAAGAGTTGTCTCGCCAGGTTTTAAGGAAAGGCAAGGGGGTTTCTGCGGGTGCTTCAAGTAGCTTAAAGCGTCCTCGAGCAAATGAGGAGACTATGAAACAAGTAACAAATATCTTCTTGAGATATGTTTTTATTTTATGGAGTATAAATACTTGCCTCTATTTGTTTCCTGAGAAAGACGGATCCTCTTCTGCAGGGGAATGCTGTTGCTGTGGAGGATTTGTGCCTGAACAATGAGTTGGTGGGTTTTGAGTTCGAGGAAAAGACAGAGGCTGATAGGCCTCGTAAGTAGTTTGTTTTTAATAAATCCTCCAAAGCAAGTTTGTCGAATCAACGCAAGGTATCTACGAAGCCGTTGGGGGAGAAGATGATAATGAGTGTTGCTGACGAGTCGCTACCGCCGAAGGTTGTTGATGTGCCACCCATCAATAAAGCTACCGAGGAGATTACTGCTGTTAAGCCGAATGTCGCTATGCCGAGTGCGCCTGCCTCTGCCTCTGCCTCGGCCATGGTTGTTTCTGCTGCCACGACCACTGCCTCAGCCGAACCTTCTGTCCTCTCTTCGAAGAAAATTGTTCCCGTGGTTGACCTCCTTCTTCCTCGAAGGGATGGATCGACTGTTAGTATGGACCCTGAGAATCTAGTTATCAGTTTCCCTCGTAGTTCGAAGTTTCCGACTGCTCCTAGCTTTGCTGGTAAACACGTTCAACCATATACTGCTAAGAGATTTAATGAGGTGCTTTTTGAGAACCATAATCCGAGAAACTTTTCCATGGAGGTTTCGTCCTGCTTTGACTCTCATGCCTCTGATCCCCTGGGTTGCCCTTTGGACCCTGAGTTTTGCAAAAACATTGGATATGTTGTTGGAGGTGATCGTCTCAGAATGGAGTATGATCTTCGCCATCCTCCTTTGTCGTACGAGGAGAACCTGGTTATGCTTCAAATGGTGAGTTGCTTTTTTCTTAGTCATATTTTTGGGCTTGGCTAAGTATTGGTGTCTTGTTTTGCATATTTCTCAGGGTAATCACCATGCGTCTTGCCTCTTGGCTTATACCTTCGACTTGTATGGCGAGACTGAGTACCATGAGCGAAAGTTCCTCCAAATGCGAGAAGAGATTACTGCCGAAAAGACTCGCAGTGCCCGTGAGAGGAATAATTTGATAGGTATAAATTTGTTATCTTATGATTGTATTGTTCCTTGTAATTTTATGCTGAGAAAAGTTTACTGCTTTCTAAAAAAGGCGAGTTAAAAGAAGGGGAGAAAAAACTCCGTGAAGCTAAACTAACTCTAAGCAACTCCCGTGAGGGTCGTAAGCCTTCTCATACTGCCTCTGGTAATGGGAGTCATCGAGCTGAAATCGAGAAGCTTGTAAAAGAAAGGAATAAAGCCTGGGATGATCAGGATTATTATAAGAGGAAAAGACTCGAGGCTGAGGACCTTCTTACCGAGGAGAAGAGGAGAACAATGAAACCGAGCGCTTACTCGAGGAAGAGAGGAACAAGAACGAGATTATTTCTCGAGAAAAGCATTTTTTCCAGCTAGATTTAGCTCGCTTAACACAAGAGCGATATTCTGCTCGTAAGGAGAAGTCTATCAGCTCGTCTGGCAAGATGGTGGTTGAGAAATTAGAGCAAGGTATCAAGAATTTGAGGGTTCAAATGGCAGCTTTGAAGAATGTCAATAAGGAACTAGTTTCGGAGAATGATGGTTTGAAGAAGGGTTGTAACGATATAAGCATGGATCTTGCAAAGGCTAGAACTTCGAAAGACCACTTTTCCCGAATGGTTGATGAATATCGATTAGAACTTGCTACGCTAGGAGCAGTTTCTTCTGAAGATATTAGAAAAAGAGATACCCAACCTCGTTTTACCAATCAACATGAGGTTACCGAGTACATGGTTGTTAAAGAAAGTAGGGTACTAACCCTGATCAATTTGTTTTGATATTCTTGTTGTGTTTGCAGAGTGTGGTCGGGTATCTCAACGTCACTTGTGTTTGTTTTTTATTTTGCAGGCATCGAGGCCAACTTACAAAAGAAAGTTGCAGACGCCGAGGCTGCAAGGGACGATGCTGCCAATCAGCTGGTGCTTGAAGCAGACCGAAAGTTGGAGTTCGAGAGGAGAGCAGAGAAATTAACGAAAGAGTTGACCGAGGAACGTCAACGTCGAACTGCCGACATAGACAGACTTTCCAAGAGCTGGAGCTCGAACGTAAGCGTCGTTCATAGGATGTAGAGAGGAGTGCCGAGGAAATGACTATCGAGCGAAATTTCCGCCTCAAATGCCAGGAGGACTTGAGAAATATGGTTACAGGCTTCGCCCTCGTTCATCATCAGTTAAGATATGGGCAGGCTGTTGAGTAACTTCTTACTCGATCCGCCTTGACTACCTCCCTGGCTACGAGTATGGCTTGCCGAAGGCATGGTCGGTCCCTTTTTAGGACTATTGGTATTGAGCCTCCTACCTATAGGGTCGTTGGTGCAGACGATGATGATGCAGTACTCCCAGGTGACGAGGATTTGCTTCCTCAGGAAGTGTTTGTAAGGTTGGCTAGGGAGGAATTACGAAGGAGAGGGGTGATAAGGGACGTGCCTGAAGATCCAAGCTCCGAAAATGATGGAGATGATGGTGATAATGATTCTAATGATGACAATTCGGGAGGCGCCGATGGTTATCCCTAGTAACGTAGCCGATGATGGTGCACATGATCTTGGGGACTTCAAAATAAAGGAGCACTGGTGGTGGTATGGTTGCTGGTTTTGATAAAGGGAACAACTATTTGTTTCAAGAATCCACAACAGCGTATAGTGATGAAGAGGGTGAAGAGAAGACTGAGCCTGTAAGGGAAATTACTCATTCGAGACAAGATCACTCCGGCTTTCGAACCTATGAAAAGGACTTGGAGGCTGAAAGAGAGCTCTGGGATGAGATGAAGGATTTTGGAGATCCCACTCATCGCCATGTTGTGCTACCTGGTGAAGTTTCTCCCATGGTCTAACAACGAATCTTTTTGCTTTTTCCTTTGTTTTCTGGATATATTTTTGTACCTGGCATCTTCCATATTTTGTGCTTGTATGATGTGTTGAATGTATATACACGAAGAAGCTTTTTTGTTTTGGTTAGAGTTTCTCCTCTTTAGTTTTGTATTTTTCCTTAGGAACTTCGCGTTCAGGCATGAAGTTGTTCTTGCAATATTCTAAGCTCCTAAGGTTAGTCGAGGTGCGACTCCGGGGCTTACTTCGATGTGGGAGATAGTAAACCAAGCTAGTGGGGCTTACAGATCACCCTTCCCAAAGGCTTTTAGCTACTTGCCTGTTTTAAAGCAAACAAAGGCTACCGAGGCCATAGGTACCCGTTTTGCCTCAGTGTACTGGGTGGTTATCGAGGATACTAGGTATCCTCCAAGAGAACATGGTGTTGTTCTGATAATCCATTTATCCCTAGTAATGTAGTGGACTGACGGTGGGTAGCTGCTATGCTTGTGTTTCGATAATAAAGTAGCTCAATGGGGGAGTGTCGGTCAAGGCTGGAGCTTAGACATGGTACTATTCTCCTATCGCGACCTATAATTTGACCCATCTGTATCTCGTCGGCCCCTCCTTGAGGCTGTGCTTTGATTTTTAGAGGAGGTCACTCGGCTGCGTCACTCGCCTACTATTCCCATGAATACAGGCGAGTTAGTTGCCTCGGGGTTCCATCCACCTTTAGAGGTAGATGTTAATCCCATTTATCGTCCCCTCGACGCCTCAGAAAAAGAGGTCCTCATGGTCGTGTGGTAGTGGGTCCAAATGCTTCATTAGCTTATGTAGCCTAGATGCAAAGTACCCACCGCTAACGGGGTGTCTTGTGGGTAGAGGACTGTGTCATATAGCTCGTAGGGCCCTTACGGCTTATATGAACATCAGCTATGTGCCTGCTATTCGAGGTCTTTTTATGTTTTTTGGCATCTGGGCCTTGGCGTTAAGGCCTTTTAATTTCATTGCGTCGAGGCACTAGGGGGGATATGGCGTCATGGCCTGCTTGCTTTATATGGCGTGAAAGCCTTTGGAGGTTTGCCTATTCGAGTAGGACTTTTGCCTAGCCGAGTAGGATCTGGAGTTTGAATCGAGGTATAGTGCATCGAGGAGTACGGTGTATATTTTCTTAACAACAGACCAAGCTGCTTCTTTTATTCTTCAATTCTAAAACTGACATTTCTTATGCGTTGCTTACATATAAGGTTCTAATTAAGGTGTTTCATGCTTTCCCTCAACTGGGGTGCTTATCTTTTTTCCCTCAAGATTGACTAGGTTGTAAGTATCGTTCCCGAGCGCCTTTTCAATTACGTATGGCCCGACCCAGAATTTCTCCGAAGTATCCTTGACATTGTTACCCGAGTTTGGCTTGCCGGTTGGGACGTCCGGTGTTAGTACCTTGCTGCTTGCCACGAGGAATTGCTCTCTGTTTTCGATGCAATAGCCCTTTCCGTTGGAGATAGGTCTGGTGCCCACCTTGCCCACTGTTGGATTGCTCATTGTGGCACCGGCCATTCCAGCCTCAACTTCAGCTATAAATTCTCTTATACAGGACTCTGTTATCTTCGGGTGCTTTGCTTGGTTTGGGGGATCCTGCCTCGGATTCTCTCTTTCTTGTACATCCATTTCGTTGCATACACGGGCTTTAGTTGGATCTCCTAGTATTTCTGCGATCCCAAGTGGTATTGGGAATCAGATTCTTCTGTGTAGGGTGGAGGCTACTCCCATGATGTTGTGTAACCAGGGTCTTCCCACAATGGCGTTGTAGGGTGAGTCTATGTCAACCACACAAAATGACGTTGGTTGTTCCGATTTTCTTATATGAATCATTAATGTCAGCTCTCCCTTGGGCAACATCTCTTTTATGAATTCTACCAGTGTGGACGCCTTTGAAGTTTCGCCTGCAGGTGTCTGCATGAACTATGGAGTTGCAATCGCCAAATCTTGGGATGTTTTGATAAATAGTTATTACATATGCCTCGTGCTTCTTCTCCTCCTTTGGTTGTGGTGGACTTGCAGGTGGCTTTGGTAGTTCAAGGAAGTGTTGGAATTTTCCCTTTGAAATGAAAAAGTGAATATGGTCCTGCGCCGTGACGCAGTCCTCTGTTGTCTATCCATAGAATTGATGGAATTGACAATAGTCTCTGGAGTTTCGAGTATGCTTTGGTTGATTTCCCCTGCTTCTCAGGTATCTCATCTCACTTGCCAATTCGGATTGTTCGATGCTTCGGAGGGCGTCTTCGATGGTGACACAGAGCTTCGGCAACTTTCTGTCTTGGAAAGCAGGAAATCTCGATCTTGGCACACCGAATTTCCTGCCTCCCTCGCCCTCTACCATTAATTGCCTTCGAATTGCCTTTGAATTCTCTTCGAGAGTCAGTGCCCCTGTTGTCGTTGTATTTTTTATTATCGTGATACCTCCCATCACCGAATTTGCCCTCATTTCCATATCTCCCAACATCGTTCTGCCTTTCTCGTTTTGAAAAGTCCCCTGCCTGGTGGTTCGTGGCGTGATCTCGCTCTTCGAGTGATAAGTTGTTTATGGAGTGCACCTGTTTGGATATGGCTTCCTTTCCCTGAGTTGCTAGCTCCTTGATTTCCTCGAGTGTGATCCGCTCCTTTTGATATTTACGTAGGTCTTGCAGCGTCTCTACATTTTTGGAAAAAAGTCTATCGTACAATAGATGATTCTTGTCGGTGCATTTAGATATGCTCGTACCTTATCTTTCTCCGAGGCCCCATTTCCTACTTCCACACACTGGGCGGTCCACCTGTCTGTCAAGATTTTAATGGATTCTTCGAGTTTTACTCTGATGCAGAACAATTTCTCCACACCTGGCTTTGATGAGTTGTTGTATAAGAAATGAAGTATGAATACTTTGGATAGTTCTTCGAAGGACGAGATCGAACTAGCTGTCAGGTTGTCGTACCAAGCCAAGGCTTCTCCTTTCAAACTGGAAGGAAAATACTTGCAGAGCACCTCGTCTCTGTCAGCCCAAGCCAGGAATACTCGCAGGTACATTTTTATGTGCAGAGTCGGGTCTCCTGCCCCGTCAAAGATTGATGCGAAAATCGGCATGGTACACTTTACTGGTATGGCCTTGGCTAGAAATTCAGGACTCAGTGGCGAGCGGTTGACGTCATTAATTGCTTGAGTTAGTTTCATCTTGTCGGTCGATTGAATCATGTTATCGAAGAGTTCCGCCCGAAGCGTTTTGATTTGCTCCATTATGACTTGTTGTAAAGCTTGTGTCTCGGCATTCTTCTTTGCCTGTTCATTTTCGTATATCAAATGTATGTTGTTTCCTTTTGGGCGTATTCTGGGTTCAATTCTTCTGCTCGAGATCACTATCTCAGGGTCCTTGGGATCGTCTCCCTTGAATTTGGTGTTACTTCTTGACACCGAGGGTGTGGAGGGTAAAACACCCTCGGGACACGTGTCAAGATCAGAAGGACCAGGCCCATCTCAAAGGATGTCGCTGCCGCTCCTCGGATAAACCCATGAAGTGACCTCGAACTAGAGTTCGATAAAAGAAGACTCGGGCAGACCATCAAAGGATAGAGAAACAAAACTATCTTCGGAGTACTCGCTGAAGGAACCGCCTTACTCGACAAGCTCTGACACCACCACGATTGAGTAGTTTGTCTTATTAGCTGTAAACCACTTCAGAATCGGCCTATATAAGGCGAGCTCGAGATCATTTGTAGGGGTTGGATTTTTGGTATAACCTAAGTCGTGAGAGTGAGATTAGGTTAGTTTCTCCTCAAGCTTCTAAGGATCATATCCATGTATTAGTTAGCCTGAAAATCAATCAATAGTTTATGTTCTTGTCTTACATATTCTCTTATATAGTTTATCTTCGGCATAGTTCTTATTTTCCTCGTACTCACATGAACTAATATTGTATAGCATGATTATAAATCTGATGGCTGTTAGGTGTGAAGTATCTATGCAGATTTTACACTCACACAGTTTGGCGCTAGAAACAGGGACTGATTAAAACAACTTAGGGTTTGCCTGTGATTTATGGTTTTCAAATTTTTTGAGGAAATTTTTTCTAGGGTTTTCAAACTCTTCTTTAAAATCGTATTTTCATCACATTTTTATCATTTTTCTGAGCTCCACCACCTTGGGTGTCTAAAGATCTTCAAAGATTTAATACGTTCAAAGATTTTGAGAAAATCATCAGTTTGATGAGATCAATGCTTCTTCAAGGAATCCCAAGCCTTGAAACGTAGAGATCTGGTCAAGAGTATAACAAACTCTTTCAAAAGAATCGCGGCAAAACCCCAAGGAAAGAGTATCTCTCACCTTGGATAAGCCACTTTAATTGCCAAGAAACACCCGTAAAATATGGTATACCCATGATGTTGAGAAAGGCAAAACTAGGGACATTTTAGGGTTTTTATCTGGTCCATATTTATAAACGAGCCTTGCAGTATTCATAATCAGGGTCCAAATTAGGAAAAACAGGCTAGTCTGCCAGGATCTCTTCATTTGAAAGGAAGATTCGGATAAGACAAAAAACAGTTAGGGTTTGGTCAGAACAAAGCATAACCAACCCTGATATTCCGCACGATAGAATTTGTTGCGCATACTAGGGCGCATGTCAGACTTAGTACACTGCACCAGCCGCCTTGGACCTCACAGGTTTTCTGTTTCTACAGGGTTACTATCAGCATGACTTCAAAATCTGATCAAATATCGAAACAAAGAGTTGGATCCTTGAGGCACGGCACGGGATCCTCAAGGCACAACACCAGATTTTCGACAAGCAAAGGACTATCACCAGAGGTAGCTGCAAGTACAATACAGCACAGAGAACGCATAAACGAAGAAGAAGTGCAAATAGAAGATCTGGGACCTGATGGAGAAGGATTCCCAGTGGGTGATGAACCACTTCAGCAACAAATTCAAGAGGAGGACGGAGAGAACAACGAAGATGACGGGGAAGACGACATCTCGAATGAAGTGGTACCAGCACATCACCCCACCAAAGAAGACACCACGAGGGATGCACAATTCCAAAAGCTGATTCAGAAGAACAAGAAAATAAGAAAGCTATTAACAGAGGCAACTAAGAAAGCTGCGGAGAAATTGGCATCAAATTACAAAGGGAGCAGCGAGGGACACTCTCGCCCACAAAATTTATCACGATCAAGGGGGCCCTCGGTATCAAGAAGTAACACAAAATTCAAGGGAAACGACCCCAAGGACCCTGAGATAATGGTCTCGAGCAGAAGAACAGAGCCCAGCATACGTCCAAAGGAAAACAACATACATTTGATATACGAAAATGAACAAGCGAGGAAGAACGCCGAAACACAAGCTTTGCAACAAGTCATGGTGGAGCAAATCAAAACACTTCGAGCAGAGCTCTTCGATAACAGGATTCAATCGACCGACAAGATGAAACTAACTCAAGCAATTAATGACGTCCTCTCGCCATTGAGCCCTGAACTTCTAGCTAAGGCCATACCAGTAAAGTGCACCATGCCGGTTTTCACATCAATCTTCGATGGGACAGGAGACCCGACCCTGCACGTAAAAATGTACCTACGAGTATTCATGGCTTGGGCTAACAGGACGAGGTGCTTTGTAAGTATTTTCCTTCCAGTTTGAAAGGGGAAGCCTTGGCTTGGTATGACAACCTTACACCCAGTTCGATCTCGTCTTTCGAAGAGCTATCCAAAGTATTCATACTTCATTTCTTGTACAACAACTCATCAAAGCCAGGAGTAGAGAAACTGTTCAGCATTAGAGTAAGACCTGAAGAATCCATTAAAAGCTTGACAGACAGGTGGACAGCTCAGTGTGTAGAAGTAGGGAATGGAGCCTCGGAAAAAGACAAGGTGAGGGCATATCTAAATGCACTCGACAAGAACCATCCATTATATGACAGGCTCTTTTCAAAAAATGTAGAGACCCTACAAGATCTCCGGAAGTATCAAAAGGAGAGAATAACACTGGATGAAATCAGGGAGCAATCCACGCAAGGGAGAGAAGCTATATCAAAACAGTTGCACTCCATAAACAACTTATCACTTGAAGAGCGAGATCAAGCCATGAACCACCAAACAGGGGACTTTTCAAAACAAGAAAGGCAGAACGATGCAAGGAGATATGGAAACGAGGGCAAATTCGGTGATATGAGGTATCATGATAACAAGAAGTACAACGACAGTAGAGGTAATAACTCTCGAGGAGAATTCGACAATATCAACGCTCAAAGAGGACACGAGGGAGGAAGAAAGTTTGGTGTGCAAAGACCAGGGTTCCCCGCATTCCAAGATAGAAAGTTACCAAAGCTGTGTGTAACCATCGAGGACGCTCTCCGAAGCATCGAACAATCCGAATTGGCAGGCGAGATGAGAGACCCAAGGAGCAGAGGAAACCAACCAAAGCACACTCGAAACTCTAGAGATTACTGTCAATTCCACCAATTCTATGGGCACACAACAGAAGATTGCGTCAAGGCGCAAGAACAAATTTACTTTTTCATTTCAAAGGGAAAATTTAAGCACTTCCTTGAACTACCAAAGCCACCTCCAAATCAGCCACAACCAAATGAGGAGAAGAACCACGAAGCATACGTCATAACCATTGACCGAAGCATCCCAAGATTTGACGACTACAACTCCATAGTTCACGCAGATATCTGTGGACGAAATTTCGAAGGCATTCCTACTGATAGAATTCACAAAAGAGACTTTGAAGGAAAGGAAATATTAAGTGTAGCAATGTGGGGGCAACTGGAAGAGTGGCAGAGGCGCCCAGTTTTCTTTTCGGCAGCAGACATTCCCGATGAGGGAAGATTACACAATGATCCCTTAGTTATCACACTCCACATCGAGAAGATTGTGATGCCTAGAATACTCGTGGACCCAGGAAGTTCTGTGGACATACTCTTCGGGAGGACATACGACAAGATGTTTGGAAAGGAAAGAGCCTTGGTGCCTTCTTCGTACAAGGTCTATGGCTTTAACGGAAAGCCCTCGATGCCCAGGGGAGAGTTGTCGTTACTAATTCATGTCGGAAAGCTGGAACAACACACATCATTTTGTGTAGTTGACATAGACTCGCCTTACAATGCAATTGTGGGAAGGCCTTGGCTTCACAACATTCTAGGAGTGCCCTCTACCCTGCACAGAAGAATCTGATTCCCAACGCCACTGGGAATCGCAAAAATCTTAGGTGATCCCACTGAAGCTCGTCTATGCAATGAAATCGATGTCCAGACGAGAGAGTACCCGAGGCAGGATTCCCCAAGCAATGCCAAACACCAAAAGATAACAGAGTCCTGCGTAGAAAAGTTTATCGCTGACGTAGATGCTGGGATGGCTGACACTACCATGAGTATCCCCATAGTATGCAAGCAAGGCACTCGACCTACAAACAAAGGAAAAGGTCATTGCACAGAGCACATAAAACAATTCCTCGTGTCAAGCAATAAGGTACCAACGCCGAGCAAATCTGATAGCAAGGCATGCACCGGAAAAGATACTCTGATGGAGCAATTTTGGGCTGGACCCTACGTCATCGAAAAGGCGTTTGGGAACAACACCTACAACCTAGTCAATCTCGAAGGACAGAAGCTAAGCACCCCAGTTGAGGGGAAGCACCTGAAACACCTTGATTTGAACCTTGCATGTAAGCAACGCATAAGAAATGACAGTTTTAGAATGAAAAAAATAAAAGAAGTAGCTTGGCCTGCTGTTAAGAAAATATATACTGTACTCTTCGAGGTACCGTACCTCGATGCAAACTCCAGATCCTACACGGCTGGGCGAAAATCCTACCCGAATAGGCAAACCTCCAAAGGCTCTCAAGCTATATAAAGCAAACAGGCCATGACGCCATATCTCCCCTAGTGCCTCGACGCAATGAAATTAAAAGGCCTTAACGCCCAGGCCCAGACGCTAAAAACATAAAAAGACCTCGAATAGCAGGCACAGAGCTGATGATCATATAACCCGTAAGGGCCCTACGAACTATATGACACAGTCCTCTACCCACAAGACACCCCGTTAGCGGTGGGTACTTTGCATCTAAGCTACATAAGCTAATGAAGCATTTGAAACCACTACCACACAACCATGAGGACCTCTCTTTCTGAGGCGTCGAGGGGACGATAAATGGGATTAACATCCACTCTAAAGGTGTATGGAACCCCGAGACAGCTGATTCGCCCGTATTCATGGGAATAGCAGACGAATCACGCAGCCGAGGGACCTCCTCTAAAAAACAAACACTTAGCCTCGAGGAGGGGCTATCGAGAAGCAGAGGGGTCGAACTCTAGGCCGCGATAGGAGAATAGTACCATGTCTAAGCTCCAGCCTTGACCGACACTCCCCCATTGTGTTACTTTATTATCAAGGAACAATCATAGCAGCTACCCACCATAAGTTCCTCAATGTATTTGGGTTAAATGGTTCATCAGAATACCACCATATTCTCTTGAAGAATACTTGGTATCCTCGATATCCACCCAACATACCAAGGCAAAACGGGTACCTATGACCTCGATAGCCTATGTTTGCTTTTAAAACATGCAAGTAACTAAAAGCCTTTGGGAAGGGTGATCCATAAGCCCCCACTAGCTTGGTTTACTACCTCTTACATCAGAGTAAGCCCTGAAATTGCTCCTCGAGTAACCTTAGGAGCCTAGAGCATCGCAAAAGCAACTTCGTGCTTGATTATGAAGTTCTCAGCAAATATATACAAACTAAAAAGGGAAAAACTCCAATCAAGCAAAAAAGGCTTCTTCATAAACATAGTCAATACATATGGGAGATGCCAAGTACAAAAATTCTTGTATCATAAGACAAAAGGAAAATCAAAAGATTCGCTGCTACACCACGGGAGACGCTTCCCTAGACAACACAACATGACGAGGGGAGGGATCTCCAAAAACTTTCATGACATCCAAAAGCTCTCTCTCAGCCTCCAAGTTCTCTTCATAGGTTCGAATGCCGGAATGATCTTGTCTCGAAGGAGTGATTTCCCTCATATGCTCAGGCTCACTTTCGCTCTCTTCACTATACGTGGCGGTGGATTCTTGAAACAAATAGTTGTTCCCTTTATCGAAGCCACCACCCATGCCACCACCAGCGCTCGGCCCTTCGACATCACCAAGATTCAGTGCGACATCATCAACAGGGTCGCCAGTCTCAACTGTAGCATCATCCTTGGGATCATCCTTCGGACCATATTTCGAATCATCCTTAGGATTATTCTTCAGATCATCTTTCGAACCGTCTTTTAGATCATTTTTCGAATCATCCTTCGTATCGTCTTTCGAATCACCCTTCGGAGCATCATCAGAATCATCGTCGCCACCTCCAGAATGGTTATCGTCAGAGTCATCGTCACCATCATCTTCGTCATTGCCGGCACCTTGGTCATCAGGAATCTTCCCAAGCAGCCCTCTCCTTCGTGCTTCGTCCCTAGCCAACCTAACAAATACCTCCTGAGGAAGCAAATACTCGTCACCCGGGAGCACTGCGTCAGCATCGTTTGCACCAACGGCCCCATAGGTAGGAGGCTCAATACCAATGGTCCAAAAAAAGTGACCGACCATGTCTTCGACAAGCCATGCTCGTAGCCAGGGAGGTAGTTAAGGCAGATCGAGTAAGCAGCTCCTCGACAACCTACCCATGTCTTAACTGATGGTTGACGAGAGAAAAACTAGTAACCATATTCCTTAGATCCTCCTGGCACTTCAGAAGGAAATTTCGTTCGGAAGACACCTGCTCATCACTCCTCTCTACATCCTCTGAACGCCGCTTACGTTCGAGCTCCCACTCTTGGGAAAGTCTGCCAAATATGTTCCCTTGGAAAGAGCTCAATTCGAAACGTGTCATTTAGTTTCGAAAATCTCCTTAAGGTATTATTACTTCCAAATGTCGTCATTAGCTTTAATAATGTCGACATCACTTCCTAGGCTTTGCTGGACGGGCCAGAACGATCCTAGGTGGAAGTGGGATCAGGTCCATCGTGGTTCAACGTTCCGCATAAATGTATCTTTACAGACGTGGACAAGCCTTGTGTGTTAAGCTTAAGTGAACACGTAGGTTCAAGAGACATTCCGAATCAAGCATATAGATATACCATAGATGTACAGTGCATGATTCAAACGAGCAATAGCAAAAATGTTGAATCTCCTGAATTCTTGATTCCAATGTAGATGATCACGTTAATGATATCTAAGAATTCAAATCAAAACATCAAATGAATATTTGATCAAGTAGTGAAATCATACGAAGATCTAATCACGTACAGTATTGATCAGAAATCATGTGTCTATTAACTAGAGCGACTAACCATATTTCTGATGAAGACTCAAACAACTTAGTTGTACATTGAAGATGAACTAGTTCAAACTTCAAACTGAGAATATCAAACTCATTAATTTGTTGAAGCACAAATCAAAATGATAGAGTTTGAACTTCGAAAATACGCATTCTGAGATAACCATATTTAGGTTTCGAAACCTACATACCGTTTGGCAGAAACCAGATTAAGGTTTTAAAATCTATAGTTCATTATATGACCAGAACCAAATTAAGGTTCTCAAATCAAGTTTCCATATAGCGAAACCAAAGTGAGGTTTCGAAATCTGGATTATGTTTAACAAAACCTTGGTTAAGGTTTCGAAACAAGAAACGCATATTGGAGTTATCACAAATGTTTGGTGTCAAACTTGAGAGTCCATGTGGTCAAGCACCGTTTCAGCATCACACCATTTTAGCCTTGACGCACAGGTTATATTTCACGGTTCACATAAACCTTTAGGAA